>JAKLMY010000601.1:0-10683 GCA_022814645.1 Ganoderma meredithae | reverse complement strand
AGGGCGCAATGTCAAGCTTAGGCTTGACACTTGGCTGGTACTATATATGTAGCTCGTAATGCCCTGTTCATGACAGTTGTGATGGCGCCGAGGCTGGGATGGGATCAGGATTGGCGGCAGCAGAAGGCTTTGCAGGGGCAGGAGTGGTGGTGGTAGTGCCATGTCCAGTGACCGACTCGGAGATGCATACTTGCTTGTCCTTCAAGCTTCTGTTACCCTGTGCTGTCTTCGATGATGTTGGCTTGGTAGATGGTACAGGCTCCTTGGCAGACTTCTTTTGAGATAGCTTAGATGCCTCTGAAGGATCGTAAGCATGCCATCCCTCGAGAGAGGTAAAGCTTTGAGTCTGGGTCAGCTGCGAGGAGGTATGCCTAAGGGGCTGGCAAGAGTTCAAGGTCTGTGGTGTTTGAGAGTGCATTTGTGGTAACGGAGAATTGTGGTCCAAGAAATGAGCAGTCAGGAAAACTGACGAGGATTGTGCTTGAGACTGCGGCATGGTTTGAGTAAAAGGTGGCAGAGAAGGCTGATGAGCCACGTGGTTTGTTGGCGGTTGAGATGATGATCGAAAATCCTGAGGTAAGTGATCCTGGCAGTCGTAAGCATTCATAGCGAAGGCA
This sequence comes from Ganoderma meredithae, assembly GCA_022814645.1. Taxonomy (NCBI): domain Eukaryota; kingdom Fungi; phylum Basidiomycota; class Agaricomycetes; order Polyporales; family Polyporaceae; genus Ganoderma; species Ganoderma meredithae. Next base: position 10,066 of record JAKLMY010000601.1, on the reverse strand, counting down.
GGAACTGCAGCAGGGTTGGAGTGAGAGTACAGGACATTAGTGTAGGTGGGGGGACTTTGTCGAAGAGCTTGTGTGGGAGAATTGTGGTAATGGTATGGTAGAAGACAAGGCTATGAAGCCGAAGAGTACTGCATGTTGAACTGAGGACCGGTAGAAAAGCCTTGCTGAGCAGCACCAGAGTAGCGTTGTTGCGATCCACCCATAGGATAGGCACGTAGAGGTTTCTGAGCCTGGAGGGGGCATGAAGGAGCATACCTAGGCTGTGGATGATGGTGACTGGGGAAGACATGGGAGTGGGACTAAGATTGGTGAGCATTGCCTGCTGGATGATATGGATATGAGCCAGGATTAGGGAGAGGGGAAGGCTGGTATGAGCCACGCACATAATTGTCCTGTAGATACATTCACGGGTTGGATTGCTGTGAGTATAAATGAGGTTGTAAAATAGGTGATTGACTGTATGAAGAGTGGGGGGGGGCTGGATGGAAACAATGAGTGGACGTGACCAGAATAGGGCTCTATGATAAGAGCGACCTGCTGGAGGATGGTGTGAGGGCCCGCACAAATGGAGGGGGCATATATAGGATTGTGTGTGCTAGAGAAAATCAAACAAAGCCCATATGTCTTGACATCTCCTCAGGCTACAAACAGCTCATTGCCACTTAGGCTCAAAGAAACCCTGTCAAAGAGGCCTAAGTCAGCAGCGTTCAGCGTAGCACCTGTCATGCCCACCATGACCTTGTCACAAGAACTGGAAGAGTGTTCTGTTCATGGTGAACATGACTAGACTGTAAGTGGTAAAAGAGATGAAGCAGACGTACCTTAAAGCAGCTCTCACCAATGAGAGGCTAACACTAGGATGATATTACAACAGAGGACACAAATGCAGGACATCACTGAGAGATCAAAACAGGCAACATATTACATTTGCTGGTGGCATAGTAGGACACAAAACTCTATCTAGAGGAGGAAAGGTAGGCGAGGACAATATTAGTTGAGAATGAGGGTATTTCACACACAGAATACTCACTGAGGAACACTCCCATGAAGTCAGATCCGATAGATGCAGGTGGATGCACTTCCCCAATTGTCCAAAATCTCCACTATGAAAACACCAAAGTCCATCTTCAGATCCCACATAGAAGAGTACACCGGGAAGGTCTGCATGTAATCTGGGCCATATATATCGTACTGGAAGTCAACGAGGTGCAAGAAGGTCCAGCCCAAAGTGATTGCGGGTCTGTCCTTGAGAGGCGGTGCCGACGCCAGGTGCGTGGATGCCAGGTACCGACTGTGTTGCTTCAAGTTGTCCTCTCCATCCACAACACCCCATAACCGCATCCTGCAAGGGCTTTGGTTCAGATCCTCCGCCATCTCCCAGGGTATGTGATCAATGGTTATGGAGGTGAGATGAATGCACTCCGGGATACAGACACCCACCTGGGCTTGATTGCCATTGAAAGCCCAGCATCATCCACTATGGAGATTCTCTCACAGGAGCACTGAGGCCGGATGCATGTTGGGATCTTTTACTGAGGATGTGGGCCCAGATGTTAGGCTAGGAAAGATAGCACCTCCATCGACCACAAGGGCATGATTGCAATGGCCTATCTGGGATGTTAGAGCCCCTCGCACGACCGCGTGGGCCTGGCAACGGAGCTGAGACGAACACTCTAAAGGCCTAGTATGATGGCAGAGGGAGACGATGAAGGGGGTTGAAATCAGGGAGTTATCATGGATAATGGGTATCTCTTCTCCATAGACAAGGACGAGGGCAAGGATGATGGCAAGTAGAACAGTGGTAAGAGTGTAGTTGACAAGTCGAGACCAATGGAGAGTGCTTGAAGCTATTGCTGACTGACTGGGTTTTCCAAGACGAGGAGTCTCTGAATGTGCTGTGTTTGCTTGATCAGAATCAGGGTCAGCGAGGTGAATCCATCGAACATGGGGCGACAGGGACGGAGCTTCGTCCTGTTGATGAGAATGTAGATGGTATAAGAGAATTTTTATACTTACCACGCATTCTGCTTTCCTCTAAAATAAATTCGCTCCTGCTGTAAGGGTCTGCCAAAGCCTTGCAGCGAGTATTTTGACTGTTCATGAGAGAAGGTCTTGCTTCCTATGGCGAGAATGGGGGAGAAGAGCAAGGAATAGGTTCATCACCTCAAAACGTGCAGAGGGTGGGAGGGAAACAACTCCAAAGCACCAGAAGGCACCTAGTTGCCCCTCACCCCTCACCTCAGCCCTTGTTGCCCCATGTTGTGCCTGCTTCCGACCTATCTACAACATTCCTTCAGCCCAGCAGTCCTTCATATGCTTTCATTTGGGTTTCACTACATATCAGAAGATTCGGATACAATTTCTATAATGTTACAGAACCTAGACAGCCTCCCAGCACTGGTATTTGACCTCTTTGGACCGCCAAAGCCCGTGAGTAGTCCACAGACTGTAACTGGCAGCCAGTACCTGAGTTACTATCTCCATGACGAGCAGTAGAATGACCATGATCAGTAGATCCTGGTAAGAGAGTGCGAGCCCAATAAGATAAGGCCTCAGAATGACCTGCCATTGATGCCAGAGGATGGGTGCAAGACGTAAGTTGCCATGAGTGGGGGGGCTCGAAGTAGGTTCTCGCTAAATATGTACAGGGTTCTTTTTTCAATTCCATGCCACAAATCCAATAGATGATTGCTTACTCACGTCTTTGACCAGCGACTTCACCGGTATAAGCACAGGAAGAGACTCTGCAGAGGTATCTGCATCAAGAGTCAGGGCATCCCACTCCCATGACTCTCTGCCCTCGCCATGTGGAGAACTTAATTCTGAACGTTGGAGCAGAACTGTAATGTCTGGATAGGAGTCATGGTCGCTGGTTTGTTCAGATTCCTCTCTCAAGAAGCATTTTGACTTATAACCCTTGATGACTATCTTCATGTTTAGAAAATCTCCTATAGAATGGTCGGGATAGTATGAACTATATGAACGTGACATGGCATTGGTTGTAGCCTCAAGGTTGATATGGACGTCAAATATGTCCATGGTGATCTGATCATCCATATCAGTGTTACCAGGCCTCCCAAGATGCTTAAGGTTCATTAGTCCTTGATATTTTAGAGAAGAGTGGGGTAAGGGGCTTACCTTAGACTGGGAGAGCTTGATTATGGTGGTGAGGAGACGGCGGCTTGATAGATGAAGTATGCAAAGCTCCATGAAAGCGGTGTCATAAGGGTCTATACCGTCTTGCTCTGCTTTATCTGAAGAGGGTAGTAATTCCTCCTTAGGCTCTCCCAGTTGGTTTGAAAGGAGCCTTCAAAATGTTCCGAAACCTTTGATTTTGCTCAACCTGATAGTACATGAAGAGGATGACATACCTGGTGGTAGCAGTGTTACCAGGTGTACTGCCTTGTCTATGTTCATGTTCCTCCTGTTCCTCAGCGTCCAGCATAGGAGAGACAGTGAGCCTGAGAGTATTGTCTGGGTTTGCCGGAGAAGCCCCGAGAGGCTCAAACCCGGTAGTAGACTCCAGCTGGGCAGAGTCCAGCATATAGGACATCGGTTTGTCCGAGTCAAGCAGATAAGATCTAGTTAAAGATGGCAATGAAATGGTGGGAGAAATGGTCAGCAAGGGATAAGTTGAGGGATGGTGATCGAGAATATGACAATGAGGCATGGGGTTGCCGAAGACAGGGAAGAGGAAGAGGAGGTCCTTCGCACCAGCACCACTCCAAGCCTGGTGGCTTCATCAAACCAAGCCCTTTGTCAATACGAGATGAGTCCCTGCAGGTTTGCATGTACTACGCTATAGAGGCATTGGGTTACCACTCTAACAAGACAAAGATGTCCAACAGATCATGAATTGAGATTAGGGCTATGCAAAGTTGAGAAGGTTATTTATATTACATGCTGGATAAGCAAAAAGACTCTAACACAACGAGGAACTTTAACAAATACAATCACAGGTGATTTCACGTCGAAGGAAATAACATGATTTTGTTAGAAGGAGGTGCCTGGTGGAGGAGGGGAAATCCTGACGATGTTCTGCCAAACTCCTAGTGACTTGGACCAATATGACAAAATGCCTCTGCCTGCGTCTTGGGCACGGTACCAGAGATGTAAGGACATTAAGGTAGGATGCTCAATGATGCAGATACCACACTTAGCAGTGCAGGACAATCTAGCAACCCATCTTGTCAATGTCCTACCCTCGTCAATGACATCATGTGAAGATCATGTGATGGAAGACGTGGTGCAGATTGAGAGCTCACCAAGCCACTGCAACTGGAGCAAGGTGACGGACCAACTTGCCGCATCGTTCCAAGCCCTTCGCGCATGCCCCTGGCAGTGCTGAAATTCCAGCATCACTTTAGTTATGAGTGTAGGCAGGGCAAAGAAGAACCTATATAAGCATGGGGACATTTCAATAGTTTGAGGTTCTGGAGGTGGGGTGCAATGTGTACAAGGCTTTGAAGGATATCGTAATCATCCCCATAGAAATCAAGAGTGATCGCGAACAGTGACATCAGGGGAACAGGGATGGATCGGAGGATGGTTGGTCCATTTGACGAAGACTGCAGGTGGATCTCTGCAGTCAGGTGCCCCAGAGCAGGATATGCGATGGCATGGACACAACCAAAAGGACATTCGACATCAGTGACACCAGCCAAATCCAGGAGGGATAATGGGCACGATGCTTCCTCTGTGTTGCACCCGCAGACACCGAGACAAAGGGTGGTCAGGGTATTGTGAATCAAAATGAAAGAGAGAAGCAATTGGTGGGGGAGATTGGTTTTCAACAGTTGGAGGCAAGGGAGATGGATGTTGTCAAGGATGTCTTCTGGCAAGCCAGGGGGGAGAAGCAGGATGAGGTCTTCGAGGTATGGAGTCATAGAGAGACACTGGCAGAGTGTCTGAGGGGGGATTGGATTGCCAAGGATGAAGTGTACATCTGTCGCCATAGATTTAGCTTGGGCACTGTTAGCGACAGAGTAGATGAAGTCATCAACACCTGCTACAGAAGAGAAGCGAATGCCTCTCTAAAAACATTAAGAATCGTGGCTGCCCCAACACATGGGAAAGAAAACTTACCGGATCTGAAATCGGCATCGGGACGTATTTCAGGGATGTGTTTGCGAAGGGCATTGTTGAGAGAATGTAACGTCATGAGGAGAGGGAGGTGGAGTTGGGAGGAGTGGCAGGAAATAAGGAACAGCGGGTTGGGGCATGATTTTGAGGGACCGCAGGGAACAAAGGACCTTTGACATGGTTCCTGGCTCTGACGGAAACCTTCCGCCATTGAAATTTGGAGAAAAACCACCTCAGTGAGTAGTGAATGGATCTGAGGAGTTGGTTCACATTGCAGCATTGGAGGTGGTTGGACAGGCTGAGGAGATGGCGTTCTGAGTGCTGAAAGCGTGGGTGTTAGTTGTCCATCGAGTTGTCCATCAGTCAAGGAGGAGGGAAGACAATACTCAATAGTAGACACGTCATATCATCGCAGCAGGTTCGGTGTTCACGGGCAATCAAGACGTATAGCCAGCCACAGGTGGGGGAGGAAGTCAGAAAACAAGGCCTAGAGACATAAGGGCATGTGCTAGCGATCGGGCACTTCCCCAAATAGGAAATGAGATGCCAAGAGCACCCTTCGATAGATATGCTTCAGCCTGATATCAGTGCGTGTCATCGTTGCATGCCCACCTTGGTTTGTTCTCTTCGTTATGCAGAGCTATGTTTGCGAGACCTCTATTCGCCATATCTGCACCTCGACTGCACTTGAAGTTTTGGAACCCTAGGCGGAGGTGTGATACAGTTTTCCATCACCAGGGGCAGGCTCTCTTGGAGGCTGCAGGCAAGGCAGAAAGGGTTATACGAGCGCTGAAAGAGTGCGACGTGGTTTGGGACACGAGGCATAGGCACAGCTAGCCCTGCAGGCCAGGTTCAGTTGATCGGGGGTGCACGGCTTCAACCTCAAGTTGCGGCCTAGACTTGTTAGGAGATGGAGTTTTTAGACTGCAGTCAACAAGAAGAGAGGTTTAAGTAGGTGGCCATCAATAATGAGGGATCAAAAGGTATGTTCTGTCTTGTACAACCACTCTGACATCTTACCCATCCTGTCTGCTGTGTAATCACCCTGTTCGCTGACTGCTGCTGCATACATTCCCATCATGAACATTGTCATCCCTCTTCCTTGACAGGTAAAAGCTTCCCTGTGGACCCCAGTCACTTCTGCCATGACCTATACAGCATCATGGACGAGGACTTGTATGCTTGGGTTGGTGCTCAGCATTGCTGCGTTGCTGACTTTTCTTTCGTGGTTGTGTTGGGAGCATGACAATCTGAGGAGCATAGTGTGGAGATCCTCCATCAACTAGAAGGCATAGAGTGGAGTATCAACTCAGGCATTATAGGTGATGCAGACATTAGCCGTGGCCATGATGACTGGGCTAGGATCAGTCCAAGTTCAATGACAAGCCCAAGTCACAACTGTATGCTGGGTCTCACTGCCATTTATCCTGCCTCTTCCACCACACAAGCTCTTCTATCCACACCACATAAAACCTAGTCATATACTTAAGCACCCCATAATCTGGCTGTCACGTCATCTACTTCGCTAGAAATCATGTGTTTATTCAACCCTAAACCATGTTTGTGGACCTGCTATCATTGTAATTACTCTCATGTTGTGATGAATACTAGTGCCAGCAGCGCAAGCACAAGGCAAAAGACAAGCCCAAACATTACCTAGCATTGCGGTCAGTAATTGGCAGTATACTGTGTGCAAAACAAATGGAAATACCTATAAAGAGGAAGCTAGAGATGATGATGGATTGGTCACTATGGAGTTGACCACAGCGTCTTTAGTGGGGATTGATTTGGGGACCAGGACAGACTCTGTTATGGGCATTAGAATAGTACAAGGATTGGGAGAGCATTTGAGAGAGACCTGACTCATGCAGCACTTCCCAGATAATACAAATAGGTTTGCTTTGACGAGGAAATGTCGCGGTAGCAAGACGGAGATGGTATCCGCCTCCCTCGCCAGTATCATGTGCCTAGTTACATAAGTCAAGATAAATAAACCAAGCAGACTGTTAATACACGTACAGCAATAGCAAGGACCCTACCACAATCTTCCAAGACAACATCTGATCAGTACCAGGCTCCATGGTATGCAAGGTAGTACTCACTAGGAATAGGTAGACCCGGCAGTTTGCTGCACACAAAATTCCACATGTTGACCCTTCCAACCGTGGTCCTGCCAATAACAGCCTGTTCATCATAGATGAAGCGGACAGGGGTAGGCAAACATTCCCCTACATTATGCTCGAAGGAATGCAGCAATGCCCTAGTACTCAGGAGGTAAATATCAAAGCCAGTTGTGAGGTTCCTGACTGTGATACGAGTGCCATCTTCAGAAACGTTTGCACTTGCACTACGGAAACAGTGAGATCGATAGAGGTATAACAGTTAAAGATGACAGACATTTTCCCCTTGACAGGTACTTGACCAACACAGGTCCAGGTGGCCGTTTCAATGAGCCTGGATAGAAGCTCATAAGGGATCTAGTGATCCAATTCCCGAGGAAGCTGGACTTACTGTACACCATGGAACATGTATGCGGCCATCAGAAGCCAGCCATACTTGTCAGAATGGATCCACTGGATGCCGGTTACAATGATCTCATTCTCTTCGTTGGATTTCAGAAGAGGCTCTTGAATAAGTGCTGTCTATTTGAATGTGTAATCTGCCTCAAATTAGATGATAGGCAGATGCTGCCACTTGAGAATGCGCAGCTGCATCTTGCTTCCACACCTTCAGCTCTGAACAAGCACCGGATGCAATGACATCACCCTGAATAGCGAGACGCTCGACCGGAAATTGATGAGCCTAGAATCCAGTGGAAGATAGATCGGCATGTGGTAATAATAATATAGTGAGAACAGTAATATGGTGAGGAGTAGGTCTTTTAGTCATAGATTTTGACCTACCTCGTTGATGACCACAACAACTAGATTACCGTTCTTGTTCCCTATCATGACAGTCAGTCGTTCAGCATCTATCTAACCCAGCGAAGTGATAGGGACAGTGGAGACAGTAACATATTGATGCAGCAAGTTCCCATGCTCAGTGTTCCAAATGCAAAGGTGACTGTCTATGCCCCCAGTCACCAAGAGAGTGCCGTTTAGGTTGAACTCAACGCAAGTTATACCCTTAGCAGTATGGCCTTCCATGAGGTGAGCCATTTCGGTGTACCATCTTGGCATATTGGATGGTAAGGGTGAATGCAAGAGGGGACCAAGTTGGCAATGGCGAATGCAAGAGGAGACCGCAAGATCGATATCAGACCTGGCAGCACTTGGAGCACAATACGAGCACCATCCACACTACTCACATGATAAAGAAGATGGGTTTGGATAGAGCGCATACTTATTGATACATAGATTGTGATGAGGCTTATAACTGGATTAAGTGGTAACGATATAGATGGTACATGGCATAGACATACAGAGGGGGCTTGGTCTAAGATGAAGGAAGTGTGATAGAAGGAAAAATAGTGAACTGACTACAAATCCGTTGGAAACAATTCAGGCCTCCTCCTGTTTAAAGGCACGGGGTACATTGGGGACCATGCCAAAGACGCCTCTCATGAGCTCTTCCTCCTTGGCCTGGTTCTCGATTTTCTTCATCTCAATCTCTGCGATGACACGGGCAATATCTCAGAACTCAGAAGGAGTTGAGAAAATGAGGTAGAAGGTCTGGGCCTTTGGCAATATGAAGCGGACCTTGAGCAGTGACTATAGGACAGTAAGTGATGTACTGGAAGTAGACGTAGCTGGCTGCACTTATGCTATAGGTTTCAATTTTGACCTGAGAATTCTCAGCCAGTAAAACATTGGCGATCACGGATGGAGAGTCCCCGATGAAACTCCCATCAACAGCTTTGCAAATGAGCAGGACAACTGAGGAGGAAATATTGTTGTCATCCTACTCTAAAAGCCTTCTTCTTACTTACATTTGTCAATGCCTAATTCTGCAATGATGACGTGGACATTCTTGGGAGCTTCATGGCATACCATGCCACCGCGCCTGTCTTCTTGACATATGACATGGGGAATGGTGGAACATGATGGTAGGGAAGCTTCACGGGATTGAGTGTTAAGCCTACAAGAACTTCAATGGGATCTCACTTACTCGTAGAGGGCCATGAGTGTTACTTCGGGACATCAGGAGAGAGGATGGGGGACCGAAGGAGATGCACTGTGACACCCATCTAGTATATGGACAGTTTGTGACAAAGGGTGATAGTCCTAAGACATTGAGACCCAAGACAAAGAGCATTCAAGGTCTGTTCGATGGGCGCATCTGAGCAGATCATATGGCATGAGGGCAAAGACTCCAGCAAGAAAGCTCTGGAAAAATGACGAGGAGAGAAATAGAGACAGAGACAGAGGTTCGACAGGCATGCTTGCCAAGATGGCTGCTTAGATCTGTGCAGCTCGGCCACTGACAGAAAATAGGTGGAGGAAATTACAATTTCAAATCTGATTGGGATTACGCAAACCGCACTGCCTGTTCCTCCTCACTAATGCAGGTGTAACTTGTACCACTCGAAAACATCAGCACTGGTGGTGTCTGCAAAAGCAGCAGATCCTCCACTCCCATGGGACATGGAAGGGGGGCAGGGCAGCATAGCATCTCAATACTGAGTAGGTGTTTCAAGGCGAGGAGACACATTATTGGCACCCTCTACAGATCAGTCTATGGGTAGGTACCGTATGTAGGTCATAGAGCCAAGGGCAGACCAATAGCCCACCCATCTGCATGATGTTGAGGTATGGGTGCCAGGACGCCACTTTGTGGAGGGCGGTTGGTGGCGATGCAGTCATCCGAGTTCATAGCAGCGGGAGCTGTCCGGACGCTTCAATGCTGTCATGTCATGAACGCTTCCTCAGGCACTGACTTCAGCGCCTAAGTTTCCTTTTCTGGACAGCTTACTTCTCACGTCGTTTTCCTTGTACTCCGTTGCACGGTAACCAGTCCCTTGTCTAGTAGTACAATAGCTTCCATT
>JAKLMY010000600.1:0-10683 GCA_022814645.1 Ganoderma meredithae | reverse complement strand
CTGAACGAGCGCGGCCTGTTCGACTTCACCAAGCTCAGGCCGATCGGGCGCATCGGCGACATCTCGTACACGCGTGTTGGCGACGGGTTCCGCCTCCCGCGCCCGGCCTGGGCGGCAGAGGGCGCGAAGATCGAGGAGAAACTCAAGTCCACGCTATTAAATATTTGGCGCAGAACGTATACTTACTGGGGGTGGGGGCGGGGGCGGTATATTAGATACTTGTAGCGAACGTTGAGCTTCGGCGCGCGAGCATAGACCGTCAAGCGCTCTCCAGCTGCACTCTGAGGACTTCCGCGCATGCGGCGAGAGCCCTCTTCCACACCGCGCTATCCGCCTCGACATTGACGAGCCCAAGCTAAGGGTGCGTCCAGGCGGCGTTCAGCAGTCCCTTGTCCTCGACGAGTCCGATCTTCCTCTCCACGTTGCATCACACAGCGGAAAACACGGCGACGTCGCCCTCGCGCCCCTGGAACCCGTCGATCGTCCGCACGACGACATTCATCCCGCCTGGGGTCGCCTGCCAGAGAAGCTGCATCTGGCGCGAGTACTGTGTCAGGACCGCGATCGTCAGGCGTTTCCAGCGCGTGCGATGCCCGTTGTCGCTGTCACCGCGCCGCTCATTGTGGTGTGGAGGAGGGAAGCGATGTGCTTGACGAGCGCGCCATGCCCCACGTTGCTCTTCGATCGCCGCCCGTAGTCCCCTTCGGATGTGTAGGGGACGAACACGACGGGGGTGATACCGTCAGTCGTACGGGGGCTCACGCGGCCAAGGAAAGGACGAGACTCCGAGTGTGGCTGCGACCCCGGCTTCGCGGGGCGTGCCCGTCTGAAGGCGGCCTTCGTAGAACCCTTGAGAAAGCGAAGTGTGTCACTGCGGCCGAGAGTCGATACTGGAACTGTGGCCGTAGAAGGGACCCTGGCAGCGGTAAGGGATGTCCTACCTCGAGCATTGATGTTTTCAATTCCGCGGCCTACTACCTACGGAGTGGAGATGCAAACGGCAGCGGTGGTCCTTCCCAGGTCATGCCAGTCGCCGGGCGCCGTCCGTGTCAAGCAGCGAGCTCGTATGATTCATAGGTATTCATCCCTCGACGCCCTTGTGCCGCTGTACTTGTGCGTTCGAGAGAACAGAGAAGCACGTGTGGCGGCGGAGCGAGGCAGCTTTGCGTGGCCACCTCAGCCCGAGTATCCGGGTAGAACTCTTCTTTGTAGAAGTACACAATTCGTATCATTGAACTCTAAAGAAGAATTTGCTTCGCACAGCCAACGCAGGCATCACTTCAGATCGGAGATGATAGCAAGCATGCTCACGACCGGACATGACTGCATTGAGTTGGGAATTATGGCCGCAGAGAACGGCTGGAGAGACGGATCTAGATGATGAGGGTGGTGTAGCAGTGCGAGGTTGACGTTGTTCGATCTCTCCCGTTCCGTTTTGCTCAGGATGGCTTTTGAGACGCTTGATAAAGGGGAGAATACCAGCCAGGGTCAATGATTTACCAGAGGATAGAAGTCAAGGCCCCCGGGAAATGCTGAACAGCCATAGACGAGAAGTAAGCATCGAGAACATCGGCTCGGTGCTGGCATAGACTCGTGCGAACGCGATGGGGAGGCAATAGCGTGATGCGTCAAACATTCTCCGGCCGCGCGATGACGACCTCGGTGCACGCCGCCAGTGCCCTCTTCCACAGCGCGCTGTTCGCCTCGAGCGTCCTCCGATCCCCGACAATGACGAGCCCCAGCTTCGGCCGCGTCCATGCGACGTTCAGCCTTCGTTCGTCCTCCACGAACCCGATTTCTCCATCCGCATTGCTGCGCACGGTCGAGAACACGACGATGTCACCCTCACGCCCTTGGAACCCGTCGATAGTGCTCACGACGACGTCCATTCCGCCCGGGATCGTCTGCCTAAGGAGCTGCACCTGGCGCGAGTATGGCGTAAGTACCGCGATGCTCAGGCCTTGCAGGCGTGCGCGGTGGTCGGCGTCATTTTCGCTGTGGGGCTCGATTGGGGTGCGGAGGAGGGAGACAATGTGTCTGACAAGCGCGACCTGCCCGGCGTTGCTCTTCGACGATCGCCCGAAGTCCTCTTCCGACGTGCAGGGGACAAAGACCACGGGGATGATGCGGCCGCCATTTTCGGCGGAACGTGGCCATGGGAAGGACGAGATTCCGAGCGTAGCTGCGATCTCCGCTTGGCGCGGTGTGCCAGTCTGCAAGCGGCCTTCGTAGAACTCCTGCGAAGGGAAGTAGGCCACTGCTGCGGAGAATCGATATTGGACCTGAGACCAGGGCGAGTAAGCGCAGCTCGCGGATAGGAAAAGGAAAAGTGAGAAAGGATACCGCACCTCGAGCATTGTTCTGATCATGCCGGGGTATTCGTCGCCCTTCCAAAGCCTCTCAAACAACGACTTGTCGAACTCGAGAGCCTTGCCCATCGGTTTCACCGTCGGACGCAGTTGAACGCTATGCGCTGTTGTCAGCAAATGTAACAGATCTAGACCAACAGAGGTCCTCACTGATCTCCGACGAGGATAGCGCGCTCGCACCCCTTGACCAAGGGGATCAGCGCGCAGGGCTCAGTGATCTGAGAGGCCTCATCAATGAGGACGGTGTTGAAGTCGATGTTCCGCAGCACGCCGAGTCCTGCGCCCGCACAGGTGGTGAAGACGATGCGAGCCTCCTTGACTCGCTTCACGGCTTTCTGCACGAGCCTCGGATTATCCGTGATGCTTCCGCCCAGACGAGAGTCGATCGTGAACTTTTGAAGGCTCTTGTTGACCTTGGAGCTTTCTGTCGCCGAGCGGATGATCTGGTCCTCGTTGAGGAGCGAATGCGACGCGTTGTATGCGACGAAGCGTTCGAGCACGTTGTCTACAGCTATTCGCCCACAATGGCAGTCAGTGCCAACAATGCAAATCGTTTTCCGAACGTCAGCTTACCGTTGTGCGTCGATGCGGTCATGAGGATCTTAGCTTCGGGAAAGCGTTGAAGGTATTGAACCAAGATTTGCACCACAACGGTGGTCTTTCCGGTGCCTGGAGATATCATCAATAGAGGGTACGCAGCTATGTGCCCGGCCTCCTCACCTGGTGGGCCCCATATGAGGCAAAGGCGACTCGAAACGGCCAGGCGCACTGCTGTACGTTGACTCTCGTTCAAAGAGGCATCCACATCCTTGGACACGCCGTCAGCCGGACCTGAACCTTCAGCCTCCTCCGCAGCTGACCTGGCCTGCTCGGATACTGCGCCACTCGCGACGGGGTCGAGTCCGACAAGGATGTGGTTGAAGCGGCAGCACTCATACCCCTTCTGAGCGAGCTTGAGCACAGCCGCCAGCATCGCCGCCGACGTCGCGGTACCCCCCGCGTTGAATATGTTCCAATCCACATCGGGCCACTCCGGGGGGAGAGGCTGTTTGACAGCGAGGTGCAGTTCGCCGCGACCAGACCTGAGGACCACTGCATCGACGACTGCAGAGGGGAGGGTCGAAGACGGCGCGGCAGAGGCAACTTGGAGACGGACGTGATCGTGGATACGAATGGGTGCAGGGAGATCGACGCGAGTGTGCGCCACCACGACTGTCGTGGACGCCTCGGGAGTCTGCGCTGTGTCATCGTCCTCTACGGCAGCCTTCGGGGAAACGAGCTTCGCTCTCGCGGGAGCAGTCGTTTGCCTTCTGGGTTTGCCGGTGTCATCGCAAGCACAGGTATCGGCCGCTTCTTCCGCCCTGTCGAAGACGATACCGAGAGCGTGCTTGTGTGCATGGCCCAGGGCCGGGCTGCGTCTCCGGCACTCCATGCGACTATCGTGGAGGACGAGCAGCACTTCTTGGACTAACTTCGAGGACCTGATACAGAGCGCTGCAGACCACAGGATGTCGACGTAGATCTTCAAGTCGAGTTCTTCGATTGCCGGCGCGAGCTTTTCGAGCGCAGCGAGTGCGGCGATCCCCATCTCGTTTGCGGAGCGAATCACGCCCAGTATAACAGTGGGTGTTAAAATAGAAACCTGGTCGGGCAGAACGACAGGATCCTCTGGGACGAAGCGCTTCAGCATGCAATACACCAGCGACGGATATGCCTCCATGCAAACTTGGAGGCCGCCGAGATCAGGTTCCGGTCGCTCTAGGAGGATGGTGAAGATGGCAAAGACGTGGCTCTCGACCCGATGTGTCATGGCAATGTCGAAGTACTTGTGAAGTTGCTCGTCCTCCAGCGTGGCAAGGATCTGTCTCGCACGGTCGAGCGCGGTGTGCTGGTTGAAGAGCACAGAACCCACAGCATCCTCGCCCCAGTCATATGTTGCGATGGATGCATGGGTGAAGGTTTGCTTTGCGTAGTCGAATCGTTTTAGTGACTCTTCTGTCTGCACACTGGGAGAAATCATGAGCGGCGTATCTCATACATAAGGACGAGAGTCCTACTATTCAAATCTCAGATCGAAGGCCTGGTGGGCGATTCGATCACGACACGACACGACATGGATTTCCATGGTCACGACTGGTGAGCGATGTACACGCCCACATTGCTAGCCCGCGCACCTTTCATATCAGACTTGATATTCAGAAGCAATTGAAGTACATACCTGCTGAACGCGACGCGATATCTTGTTGAGAGCGATGCTTGTAACAATGTCGGCTCCAGACGCGGCAGGAGGACGAGTCATAAAAACGAAGCTATTTTGCCGTTGCTTATCGAAGAGCTGCATGACATTGTCGCTGCAATAGAGGCGATATCCTGGTGTTCCTTGCCAGTACGTCGACATCAGTTCCGATGCCTTGGGCATGAAGGAACAGACAACGACATTTTGGTCCACCTCTGCCTGCAGCATACCATACCATTCAATAAACTTAAATTCCGACATAAAGGGATGCCAACTAACATCATTATCCCAAGCGATCGGCCCGCGAAGGAATACTCCGACTGAGAACCGATCGTCTGTCTAGAATAACTAGGTAGTCATTTAAAACCTGATTGACAAACACCACTCACATACCTTGATAACGAGAAGTCGCCTCTCAAAATTCTGCGTCGCCTCCCTTAGATACTCGAAAAACGCTGCACGTCCTTGCTGCGTTGAACTGTACAACTTCTGTAGGCGTAGTGGACCTCCCAGCTTTCGATCCTCAAGATCACGGGGCTGGAGAATATCAGAGCGCATTAAACTAGGAAGTGAGGTAAGCCGACAGGAATGAACATGAAGAGCGGTCTGACCTATTCCAGACGTAAGGGTCCTGCTGAGGAGTCAACCCAAGCTGCAGGCTCAATGCATACTTCTCGGCCGTTGAGAATGCACTGAAATCGACATGGCCCAGGTGCCGACGAATGTCGAGGTGGTGCTTGTCGGCAAAGCGCACAGCCATCTGAGTCAGTTCGTACTCGGACACCGCCAATTTATCCGAGGTCAAAAGGCCGACCAGAAGGTCTTGCGGATCAGCATCGTCGCCGACTTGGTCCTCGGGAGCCGTAGTCTGCAGAAACTCGTCGTGAAATGTCTTCGCAGCCTCCTGGAGCTGGTCGAGGATGAACGGCACAGCGGGGTCTGTGGGAGGATTGAGCAGCCGTTCGGGTATCCGGACGGAGCCGCCATCGACGACGAGAGAATGTAGAGCGTTCAGGTCTTGACATTCGTCGCTCATGGCGCCCTTGGGACTGTAGCGAACCCATTTCCCGTGAAGGTTAACGATCCTCGCAAGGGCCATGCTAGGGTGATGGGTTAATCTAAAATACTTATAATGTCGAATGCCATCGCTTTACAGACCTATTGTAGGATGCAAAGTGGCGAGCGAGATCTTCGCGCGTCACATTGTTGACGATGCGCTCCTTCGGCGCTGGATACGTGTAAGACTGCAGAGCCGTTACTCAATCTCGGACCATAATGTAAAATATGAGGTATACCTCCGCCATCTTGCTAGGTACAAAGTCGGCATCCCAGATCACGGTGTACTGGTCTCCATCTATCCGCGGGTATGTAAGCAAACACGAATTGAACGACTCTCAAGGCGCTGACATACCAAGGTCCCCTCCTGCGCTCATCGAGGGCGCAGCACGTCGTCCCTTACATGCGAACACAATGCAGTCGAAAAGGTGCGCTAGCTTCGGATGCGCGACCGCCCAGAGCTTCAGGCAGTCTCCGGGATGCAAGCACGGATTCCGGACGACGAGCACTTGCGTGTTCGTCAGTGTCGTCACGCCCTTGCGCGGCACCGACACCCTGACGTGCACCTCGCCCTCCTTGAGCACCCCATACGGGTCACAAACCCCGAAGAGGAAGCGCGACTTGGGGATGATCATCCGGGCGCGGAACTTGTCCTTCTTCTTGAACGACCCGATCTCTGCCAGCTGCGCGGAGCGGATCGTCCGCTGTATGTCCGGGGCATCGAGGCCATGCAGCAGAAGGCGTTCCGCGTCCTCGAACTGCTTCAGCGCGCAGAGGATGTTGAAGGCAACCTGCCAGTCGGTCGACGCCGCGCGGAGCCATCCGTGGTAGTCGGACTGGCGCTTGAGGAACGTCTCGGCGGAGATGCCGAGGCTGGAGAGGAGCACGACGATTTCGTTATTGAGGCGCGCGAAGGCGTACGGGACCGAGTAGGCGACGACGGAGAAGGTGTTGCTTGTCGTGGCGCGAAATTTCTTCTGGCTGGCTCGGAATTGAGCCACACATCCCTTGTTAAGCTCCGGATGGACCATGAGGACACCCTGCAGCGGGGGGCGTTATTGCTTCCCTCTCGCACAATGACGTAGAATTCGTACCTTGTAGCCTTTGTATCTGCAAGGGCCTGGTCAGAACACGAGGGGTAGGAGACCATCTGAAGACGTACCTGATCTGGAATACACAAGGTGTGTATGGCCGACCATGAAACCTGAGTTCCTTTCGGCGACTCAACAGTCGCGCGAACTGGGGCCCGATCAGTCCACACCCATCTGAGAAGTTTTCGCCGTCGTATATGATGTCCTCTATATCCTCCGTGACCTTGGGATCAAGGTTCCAGTCGATCTCGGCTTTCGAAAAAAGGAGACCTATCCGCTTCGCGCCTGATCGACGGAAACCCTCATCAGCATCTACGGAATATTGTGAATGGGTGGGGACAAACACTTGGCCACGTTCTTGATCTTTGCGAACTCTCCATAGCTGCTGATCCGCCGCTCGAGCTCTTGGTCCGTCCCCGCTCTGAGGAAGCAGCTGCCTGATCGCTGCAGAACGTCAGACCGTCCCTCGCGATATAGGGCTTCGCAACCTACCAGCTGCGAATTGCTATGGCCGTAGAAGCGGTACTCGACGCCATTCAGGTGCAGCCCAGCCTTGAAGAAGCGTATCTTGTATTCCTTATTGGTGGACGGGGGCCGATCGGGGAATCGCAGCCCATCGAACGACGCGAGGACAAACTTTGTGGGATCGTCTGACTGGATGATCCTGTTTGCAGGGAAAAGCGTCCAATCCAGTCGGATCGCCTCGGCCGTGAACGCGATGTGCATGCCCATTCCAGGGCGCTTGGGTGGTGGCGGGAGTCGGGCGTTGAAGACCCATTCCGTGTCATCGGGAGATGGACTCGCGCGCAGTACGAGACTCATTCTTGAACGTCGACACGTTTATGTGGGGGAAAGAACTCTTGTACCGGAGGCTGGGTAGGATTGTCAGAGGTCTTCTAGCGTAACGCCTGCACGTGAACTTACCGCAGCACAAGAAACCTTATTCCGTGTGAGAAGAACTTTGAGCGAATGGACCTCCAGGAATAAAATGGGGAGATAAGCACTTGATGACTCCCCAGAGATTCCGATCTAGCACACTGTGAGTGGATGAACACGCCAAAGAGAGCGACAGTGGACTTACAGAAGGGAGCCAGTACGACATGCCCAGGCCTGGGGATCAAGAGTGCACCGCAATATTCGTCCTCGGACCGTCCTCAAGTGGAAAGACTACTCTATGCGATGCACTTGCAGCCGCACTGCAGGTGTCACCTTCCATGTACATCAAAGAGGTTGCTCGATTGGTCATGAAAACTCACCAATTCACACGGGACGACGTTGACACCTACGAGATGCAGCATGCAATCATGGAAGCCCAGCTCACAACAGAGCGAAGGGCGATTGCGTCAGCGATGGAGAACCCCCGACTGGACGTTCGCTTGGTCCTGAGCGACCGCTCGGCTATCGATCCATGTGTATATGCGGCAGCGTCAACAGCCCCGGGTGCAGAGGTGCGAAGCCAGAAGTTATTGCAGCACGAAGAATTCTGTGAGATGCTTCCCTTCTATAGAAGGTCGTTGTTTGGTGAGCATGCAGCCTATTTTGCTGCCACGTACTCGACTAAAGGAAACTCACTGGCAGTCGTACTGGAGTCGATACCAGAATGGATTGAGGACGATGGTGTGCGGTCACTTAAAGACCCACAGAAATACGGAGACATTTTGCAGCATATCCTCGAAGAGCTCGGTATCGCATATATCACCCTCGGAGAGTCGGTGAAGGACCTCGGAGAGCGAGTAACTTGTGTCAAGAAGGAGCTGGAACGAATTAATGTGGCGAGGGTAGGACATCGTAGTCCACATAATCTATAAAATATACGTGTATGCTCAGTCAAATGTTTCCGCACGGGCTGCAGAGCCTACCGCTATGAAGGACGGAATTGATACTGTTTACTTGCCCAACGTTACGGACGGTAATTAGTAATTGTTACAATTAAAGAAACGTGGAACGCAGGTTTATGCGCATAGACATGTGTTCGATATTGATATCGATATCGGGGTGGTCGAGGTTGGTAATCCACCGTCGTCAGATGGGTGTCGAGACCAGAGCTTCTAGGGACCTGATTAAGCGCCTTGGACAAATAAACCATCACAGGCGCCGCGGCCACCGTCTTCCGATCCTTAAGCCTAGCACGCTGATCACATTGTAGTACATTGATCGTACTTCATGTTAGCCCCCGAGTTCGCCTTGTTTCAGGGGTAGGAAAGGGATTTTGAGGGACAGCCACAGCCTTGAAGTTCCAGGTATGTAGTACAGACAGCGCTGCGCGAGGCTTATGCAACTCTTTAGGCTCGATTCGGACCAGTGAGTCCTCGGAAATGAGGTGACCACTACGGCGAGCTCGTGTTGAACTGGAAAATAAGCGACGAATAGCCTAGTAGAACTACATAACGCAGGATAATATACAGCCTCTAATCAGATGATGTCAGTCAGGAAATGCGAAAAGAACTGAGACTGAAGCAGAGATTCGAAAGTGGGGGTCCCCGGTCGTGATCTCTGGGCTGGGAAGATTGCTATTCGGGAGCCTAGACGCATCTCCTGTCTTGAAATATTATATAGGTTGATGCCGTGATGTCTACATGGACAGCAATATATAGTTATACTTATACTCACGTGTACCAAGTGCATGAGTGATTGTCCCAACTGGGCCCACGTTGGGAAACAGCTGTCGACACGGTCCCACCACCGCTCGCCCTCAGTCTCCCAGTCACATATTTTGACAGCAATACAGCACCGTGTTCGTGTATCTGCGTCTATGGAAGAGCTCGCATGCGATGTGTCATGCATCGGCTGGAGCAATTGCTCCGCGATGGCTCCGACGACACGCAGGGCCTCCACAAAGCCTCGCTGTGTAAATGCAGAGGTCTCACCGGGATCAAGCTTTAAAAGAGGTTTTGTCCCGCGGCCGCGATGAGGACAGAACCTCCTCTGTAATCACGACATGCTCCTCTGACGAGAACCCGGATGAGAGTGAAAGGTTGAGTTTGCTATGTTGAAGGGATGGACTAGGGTTGATTCCTTCTGGTGTTGAGCGCATTCAGTGAGCACCTTCCTAGATTACAGAGCGAACTCGTACCAAAATTGACCTCACAACGGCCCTCAGGCAGGGGAAGTGTCAACGATAACGAGGAAGGGTGAAAGCATGCTCGCCGTGGTTTTTAGGGACCGTGCGCTCAATGTAACTTCGTACACGTAGGCCTCGAGGTGCCTCCCGGTCTGGAGGACAGCGGAAACTTGTAGAGGGAGGCGACGTTGATTAGATGCACGGAGTAGAAGAGCGTCCCCTGTGCACGATCGCGCCACGCGCGACAAACAACGGCGCAGCTGTGGGGCGTGGCAGTATATTGAAGGCCCTCCGAAGTCTCCACAGGAACAAAGAGAGGGGGCAGCTGAGAGGGAATGGCGATAGACATGTCCATGGTGGCAGAAGGAGGATGGGTGTCAGGAAGTAAGGAATTGCGCGAGTTGGACCAAGAATCAAAGTCATCGATAACAAAATATCCGACATTCGCCGAAACAACAGCTTCTCGTCTTATCACCCTGAGCAGCCGTCTACTGAAAACTCACATGAAAAGCTCACGTTCAAGTCCCACAATGGTGTGGGAGAGAGAGCATGGTTGCTGACTCGCCTTGATGATGTGGAGGCGGTAGTTGACGAGGACGACTTCATGCACGTAGAAACGAAGATGTGGACCAGATTCTAGGGTCATGGAGAGCGTACGGAGCGAGATGAGGTCTGGAACAGAGCGGAGTAGTGCAGCGCTGCAGCGAGGAAGTCCATATTTCGGAACCACGATTCGACAAGAGGGTACACAGCATGTGCTACAGTTATGTGGGGTAGGTGTTGATGATGTTTCTATAGGAAGATAATCTCAGTCTATGCGTGGTACGCGGGACTGATCAGTGTATTGATATGTACCTATAGGAAGATAAT
>JAKLMY010000005.1:361070-440717 GCA_022814645.1 Ganoderma meredithae | reverse complement strand
CCTTCTAATGGGTGGCTTACTGGCAAATTCCGATCACCTCTATCTCGGCATACCGGGCTCTCTCTAGTTTTCCGATGTGGTTGAGGGATAGAGCGCGACTGCGCCACAATACAACAGCTGCTCGTGCAGGCAAGCAGGCATCTTGCATCCTCCATCCTGGACGGAGCGAGAAGAGCACGTCTCTCTCATCGACCCATCGACCCGGCGGCAAGCCGATTGCGTCCTGGTGTGTGAGTGCGTGTACATGTGGCAGGCTCCCGTCAAGCCGCCGAGGACGAGAATGCTCGACGTCGCCCCTCGTCGCCTCCTTCTTCGCCCGCTCGTGCGCGCCATTCACACCCCCGAAGCCTTATGAGATGCGCCCGCCGCGGGGCGCTGAGGCAGAAGGTTTCGAGCAACAACCCAACGCGACACCGCTTGCGGCAGACAGCCACTCACTGGGGCACTGCTCGAGCGGGCGACGAACTGGGAAGCGGACTGTGTACAGATCGGCAGCGGCATCGGGCATGAGGCACGCGAGGTGACGAAAGGGCGCCGCGAGCAGTCGCAATCACTGAATATCCCGAAGCCATTTCGACTCGGGTGGCGGCAAAGGAGCCAAAAGCGACGCACCGCCTCTCTCGAAGCCCAAGGACCCTGCTCGAAGACCTTCTCGCGCGCGTCTGGCCGTTCTGCCTCCCTCGAGCGGGTGCCACTGTATCCGGATTGGGCGAGCAGTGCTGACTGTGCTGTCGACGGGCAGACGCCGTGCGGGCGGGCTTGCGGTTGCGGTTGCAGTCGCGTTGCGCGACCGCCGAGGTGCCTCGCCGGCCCGTCCGTGGGCGTGCATCCACCGTCGTCCGGTTTGCAAAACATGTGAAGACCGGCGATGGACGGGCATGAGCGCTGTTGTCCATCGTCACCGATGCTGACCGAGCGGGATAAATGGGGACGGCGGTTGGGCTGGCACACCATGAAAGCGCCGCAGAGTCCGAACTCACGAAGCGCCAGCGCTGAATTCCGAATGGCCGCCCGTCGCCCGTGGCACAGGGGGTGGTGTGAACAGGAAGGAGGACAGTCTTCTACCGCCGCGGGCCATGGCAGATGTAATGTGCCCGCGTCCCAAGGTTCTCGGGCGGGGTGGCTAGAACGATCAGCAAGGCCTCTTGGAACAAACGAAACATACAAACGCGTACGTTTGTTCTCTATTTATCCACTTGGCGCATTGGATTGCCGCCCGCCAAAGACGGGTGAAAAACAACAGAAGGGACACAGTGGGACAAATTTGAAATTGTCCGATGCCCTTAAGCTTGCAACTCTCCAGGCATGACCGTCATCACATTGACATGCGTCCGATCAGGGCACATCCTAAGCCCTTGGCGCCTAGCTCCTCGGCCCGCAAGGACCCCGGGACGTGCGGCCACAGGCGGCGGCCTCGCACTGACACTGACAGGGTCGGTGCCACGTCGGTGCGGAGGGGAGGATGAGTGCACGCCGCTGCCCGGGCCGGCTGTTGGAAAGCCAGAGAGGGGCGGGAAGGGCAGAGTGCGGGGAAGAAGGAGAAGACTTCGCAGCTCGGGGAGAGGAAGGAGAGGACGAAATGAAGCACAGCTCGTAGCGTCGGGGCGCGCAGCAGACTGCGCTTGGCACGCACGACACCGCCATGGCGGGGTGCTGTGCACGAGATCTGCCGTCGCGCTAGCCCGGTCGGGCAACTATGAACTCTCGCTTACTGACTCCCCCTGCCAGCTCCACGTCATATGTGCCAGCCGCGTGCACCATAATGCAGCCCTCAAATGTCGCGCGCGGGCCGCCCTCAATTGTCGCGCGGCCTTGAGCTCGAATCGCGTTCCTGGCGCGGCCTTACTTACTAAACTTAAGCACTCTTCGCCTTCTCCCAGTCTGAAAGAGCCTGAAACACCTTTATTAATATTACATAATGAGCAGAGTCTTAAGTGCGCGGCAGTCGAGCACCGAGGTACCCGGGGGTGACACCGACGCCTTATTGCGCGCCCCTCACGGCGTCCAAGGTATCTAATTGCGGCCTGGACAGCTGCGGGCATCGACGTCAGGCCTGCGCGGGCTAAACCAACTCTCCGCGAGAGACCACCAACTCGCGCTTGCGCGCAACCCAGAATAGCGAGGCGATCACCGATGACATGACGCACCTCGGCCGACGGCACCTCTGCAGAAAATACTTACCGTATGCGCGACACGCGATAGGGGGGCCGAGCGCGGCTGCACGGACGTGTAAATACAGTACGATCCGCCTCTGCCCGTCGCTCATTACTCATTCATCCATCGCTCGCTCCCGCCTCCGAGCCGCGCGCCGCGCCAGCACAAAGCGCCTGACGCCTGAGTAGAGCACCTTTGAGCCGTGGCTATTACGACGCGTCGCGTGGCCCGCCCAGTGACTAAGTATGCGTGAGCGCGTCGGCCGCGTGATGCAACCCAGCCAGTCGCGACTGCGGGCGCAACCGGTGACCGGGTACCGGGGATGTTCGACGCAGCATGCCCACACTTGCCACCCAGCACTGCGATCGCCCGCCGGAATCAAGGGCTTGAAGGTTCGAGCCACGATATTCACCAAGCACTGCAGGGCCCGTACACCCTAGGCCGCACGGAGGGTCCGCGCTGAGACCAGAATCTGAGTCGCGAGCCATACCCGGCACCATAGTTCGGTGCAGGCAATGATCATCGCCAGAACTAGTCGCAGGCATGCGGTCGCGTGGAGGTGGACTTGGACTGGAAGCTAAAATAGGTGTCTGTGCATACAAGAGGAGATATCGATAAGCATGCAAAGAACGACAGCGCGACGAGCATTAGCGACATTAATTTAGGGGAGCGGAGCCCGGCAATACTACATGTACACAATAGTTGCAAATCGACCCCGGTGTGCGGGTATCATGGCATCGTATGCTGCGAACGCGAACATTACCAGCGGAGGGAGAACCAAAGTAACTCATAACAAGGACCTGACAGTAGAACAACCACACAACAGCGAAGTGCCGCCAGAATGACGCGTCCAGACGGCCCGACCCACACACCCGAACCCGGGGTTCCCCACATCACCATCCAACCTCCAAACGTTAACTCACGAAATCCTGTACTGACACAATCTTAACGCGTCCCAGGCGCGGCTTGATGACCCGATTTCCGCCTCCCAACCACCTTACTAGCTGGGTGGACTAAGTCAAGGAAACGGATGTTGTGCGGGGGAGAGAAGAGGAGAACTAGGGTCCTTGCGGAGGGTGCTGATGAAGATGGATGGTACGGATGCGGATGCGCTTGGACGCCAGAAATGCCATTGGAAATGACGAAGAGCATGGCAGCGAAGGATCAGCTCGTCGTGCTCCTGTGCGGAGACCGGCGCGAGCCCCCGCGGTCGGAACGCTCTGTCGAATTGCTTGCGTTCTCCCACTCGTCGTCTGGGCTTAGTCGGTTCGCGACATTCGCGGCCTCCGTCGCCTGGCGGCAGTCCGCGCCTCCGTCTGAACGTACTGTGTTATTGGGAGTAGGAGTTCAAAAGTCAGCCGGGGATCATGATTCTCAGACTTCGTTTGTGAACGTACGATGCCTCTGTGGGAGGAAACGGCGTTAGTTGCTGCGCGCAGGCAGGCGGATGAGCCAACGGGACTTACGTTGAGCGCGTCTAGACGACTGAAAGTCTTCCCACATCCCTGGCATACGTTTGATTGGGACCGGGACGTATGCAGCGCCTGGTGTCGCCTAAGATAAACGAAACGCGCAACGGGCGAGGGAACAATTAGCTAACTGAAGGCGATGTCAGGGTCTCCGATGGGGAAAGCACTCACTTGCAATCATGCTGGCGCGCGAACCCCTTGTTGCAACCTGGCCACTCGCATAGGAAGGGGCGTTCGGCCGTGTGGGAGCGGAGGTGGCCTGTATGCCAACGGAGACGGAAGGGTAGAGGGAGAACGTCGCGGCAGGAGCACGAGGCGAGAAAAGAGACAGGTTGAATGACCGGTGCGGACACGGGCGTCGAAAGTGACGCGGAGAGTAGGGGACGTACCTCTGAGGTTGAAGCGCCGGGTGAATGTGCTCCCGCAGCCGGGGACCGGGCATACGAAGTTGGCCTCGTTGCGTCGCCGACTCGCGCTCGCAGCTTGGGTCGCGCTCGTTGTCACTTGCTGCTTTTCAACCTGCATGATTGGCGGGAGGCGCGGGACGTTCGCGCTTTGTGTAAATGAGGACGCGGCAGCGATCACGGAGGATGAGCGTCCACGGGTGGCGGGCGCGATGGCTCCCATGTTTGCTTGGATTGGGGGTAGCTGTTGGGATTGCGCGTATAGCATCGCTGCTTGAGGCGCGCGTTGGGCATCGTCGTTGGAGCGACGAGTTGTGGATGAAGGAGGAGGGAACTGGGCAGGAGCCATCGAAGGGCCTGCTAATTGGGAAGGGGGTGGGAGTTGCTGTTGCTGATGCTGGTTGGAGGAGGCAATCGGGGGGAGGCCCCAGTTGACAGCATGAGTGCGGAATTGGGGACTTGGGGGAGATTGGTAATGGGTACGGCTGGAGGAGGCGTGGGCAGGAGCGGGGGGAGGATGGGAGTAAAAGATGTGCGGAGAATGATTCCGATCGTGGGGCTCAGAGGGGTCACTGTGTTCGGAACGGGCTGGAGGAGGATGGGGGACAGCGTTTGGAGGATGGTCTGGAGAAGGCATGAGAGGATTGTATTCGGCAGGGGCGAACTGGTAGGGGTGGAGGGCACGAAAAGGAGCTCCTGAAGGTGGGGGCATTGCTGGAAGACGGAAAGAGGAATCTACTTCCATGTCAGTTTTGTAGCGCTGGTAATCACTGGTGCTGATGTCGAGGTACGATAGGCCGGGGAGGCGGGGATCTGTGGTCGGAAGGGGTGGATCTGCA
Organism: Ganoderma meredithae; assembly: GCA_022814645.1. Taxonomy (NCBI): domain Eukaryota; kingdom Fungi; phylum Basidiomycota; class Agaricomycetes; order Polyporales; family Polyporaceae; genus Ganoderma; species Ganoderma meredithae. The sequence continues at coordinate 435,851 of JAKLMY010000005.1, read as the reverse complement.
GAGGTTGGATGAGGCGAGAAGAGGGCGAGGTCGAGGGCAGCGCAAAAGGCGAGCGTCGGGGCGTCGTGGAGGACGAGGCGGGCGGCGGGGGAAAAAGGGCAAAAAGGGAGGCTTTATAGAATATAACGATAGGAGGGACGGGGGCCAAGCGCGGTGTGTCACGGCCAATCTCGATGGACATCCTTTGATGCCGCACCGTACCGCCACCCCACCACTCTCTTTCCTGTCCGCGCCAATCACAGTCCCCGGGGTCCTGCATCCTCCATCTCGTCATCGCGACTCTCTTCCCAGCCATCGCCGCCCTCCCCATCCGCATCAAGCCCGCCCTCGAGGCCCACATCTCCAACCACATCCATCTCTTCCGGTTTCCCGGCAACCACGGACCAGCCCCATGCCTCGCACTGCTCTCTCCCACATAATATTATTCAGCTCGGCGCAGGCCGGTGCCAAGTCTGCAATCATATGCGACGCCTATGCCACTATGGCATTCCCGCATCAGTCAGTGGCGAATGCGACGCGCCGCCCCGACTCGCACGACAAAGTTGGGAAGAAAACGAGGAAGGATCGCGCTTCGAGCTCGGTGTCCGGCCTGCGCTTCTCGCCGGACACCGTCCGCCGTCGTGCCAATGTCGGAAATGCTCTTCCTCCGGCGCCCTCTTCTCACAGTTCACTCCAAGGCATCCCTGGGCGAGCACCGAACGTTCCAAGCTTCCACTCCAGCAACACCGGACACACAGCCCATCCCCGTCGACGTCGCGGCACAGCATCGTCATGGCCTAATAATGCACAAACCCGCGGCACCGCATGGCGCTTACGACATCGACAGCCCGATCGCCCTTTGCACGCGACTGCTCAGCCACCTTCTTCCTCCATCCTCTCCCCCTGCGCCTCTCCATCGTCAATCCGCTTCCTCCTCTGTAGATTATTGTCGCACAACACGTGTGCAATATCCGGCCGTCGCTGGCCAGCCCTCACCCGATCTCGGGCTGCGGGTTGTAACAACAAACCGCCGGCTCAATGGAGATAGCTAGACGCTACATTCATACATAATTTTGTATGATCCGGACTAAGACACATCTTGTTCAATCTCATCCGTGACACCGACCACAGCCGATCGCTCGCATCGTCTCCCGCTCCAACGACATATGCACGCCGCGGAATGCCATCGTCTGGTCGCCGTGTACGTATGAGATGCAGCAGAGCCATAACTCGTCGTCCTCCGAAATGGCGGCCCGCTGCGACATGTGATCCACCTTCGACTCGGGTGTCTGACCATGAGACACATAGCTATCCCGAATGCCCGAGCAAAACCAAATTCCTTGACAAATCATCCTGTCAGTGACCCCCATCGCTCCGAAACCATTTGATCAGCTTCGAGCACACGATGCATAAACCAAAACTGACAGAAGGTACAATACTAGGTTCCAACAATGCAACATTCACTTACACTACTGCAGTATATGATTCCGTGCATACATACGTGCTGTGGTCCCCACACCGACTCGGAGGCTCGAGTTGGAATTCGAAGCTTCCCTCCAACCCCGCGACACCGCCGCCCTATGTCTCCAAGAATGTTCCCCGATGCCACGGCCGCGCTGAGGTGCTGTGCCGACTAAATACTAGCGGGTCTCGGGTCTCACGATAACCCATCCACTGCACCTCCCTGGGCCTGATACCGTAGCTCAGCGTGACTCCGCACCAGCCGGACTGCGCCCGCCAACCACATCCACAGCGCGTCCCCTGTCTCGTCTTCGCGAATGCCACGACCCCACGCACGCATCCCCATCCGATACAGCACTGGATACTATCTCAGGATCGAGTCCCTGCTTTGCTGTGCTGAGATGAGGTGTGCGTCAAGCAGGCGTCGTCTCCTCATCAGCTCCACCTCCGATATCGTCTGCCCGCCTTTCGTGGGCGTTGGCGATGTCCCCGGAGCCAGCGACCCGGGCCGTTTCGTGCTCGCCGTTGGCGGCGGCGAGCTGCACGTCGACGATGCCCCCGATGGCGTCGCAGCCAAACTATCGTGTGCAATTGCAGCACGTCGCAGGTCTCCGTGACCGTTCGCATGATTGTTGAGCAGTGCGGGCGAGGGTGGGATGCTTGAGCTACGCCCGTCCGACCCAATGCGTGCCGTTCCCGTGGACGAGCTTGATGACTCGTGTCGCGAGTTCGCGAAGGATGAGGGTGAAGAGCGCCGCTTCGGCGCAAATGTAAGGACTTCGTCCATATCAAGCTCGGTCTCCGACGCCGTGGCAGACGAGATGCCCGTGTGGTGCTTCGCCCTCGAAAGTCTCCTGGCGGACGCCCTCGCATGCAGCGGACTCCTGGTACTGCTTGTACGGCCCTGAGCATCGTCCGTAAGTGCGAGCCCAAGACCAACCGTCGCCGGGATGTCGGCACACTGCGCACTGTCCACCTCACACTCGTGCCTGGCGAACACCTCGTCCATCCAGTCCGCCAGGTCATCGAGCACACCGCGCACTTCGCGCATGAGCATTGGCATCTGCAGGTACCCGTGGCTCCACTCCGAGAAAATGTGCATCCGGACCCAGTCCTCCTCGGACTCGTCCGCGAGCCGCTCCCGTTCCCGCTTCAGCGCGCGGAGGGACTGGTCCCCGCCGCCACTGTCGTAGTTGCTCATGCGGAGGCCCTCGCCAAACTGCGACGACTTGCCGGCGATGATGTGCTCAAGCTCGGCGCGGCGGGAGCGCTTCGCCTCGCGCACGCGCCCAGCGAAGATGAGCGTATCGTCGACGAATGGGTCCTTCTCCCCACATGACATGAGCAACGGTGGGAACTGCGCAAGAAGGCGGTCGGGCGCGAGGATGGGGGAGAGCTGGTAGTCCGATTGGAAATCGGGGTTACGATGTGGCCCAATGTACAGAATTGCCATTGCGCGCATCTGAAATTCAAGGTTTGATCCACATCAGCCATATTCCCCACACAAGGCCAAGAAGCGGGGCGGGGAGACAGTTACGCTATGCCGCCCGAACTGTTATGGGGGTAAGAGTACTCACCATGCTAGGAGGGATTATTCGGTCCTGGAAGTACCCTGTTCTGCTAGTCATGGTAAGCCGGGTCCCAATGGGTGCTCCGTTCGCGATCGGAGCTTTCTCAGCCACGACTTCTCCAAATTCGCTGGCGGAGGTCGGCTCATCGTCGACTGTCAACTCAAATTCCCTCCGTTCGATTTCAGGGCTGAACCGTATCCGAGCGCGGAGCGGCTTCTGTTCGTCCCCAGGATGATCCGACGACTCGTCCTCCGCATCCCCCAGTGCTGCTGCCTCTTCAGTATTGGGGCCCTCACGGTTATAGCGCCTCATGTCAGAGGTCGTCGCCCGACTGCGCAAAGGAGGTATCGACTTGGCCGACGGGGAGGTTGTCAGTTCACGGAACGCGTCGCGAATACTTCTCCGCCGACGTGGTCGCCGGTCCCCCACCATAGATAACGGGCTGACGTGGCGAAGATGGTCCTTCTGATCGGCTAGCAGGGAGAGGTGGCCGGAGGAATGCTCGGTTTGTAGGACGCGCAGGTTCTGTGGCGTCATCCATGAAGTGAAGTTGAAATCGAGGGCTGCATAGTTCAGTACCAGCGCGAGCGGGCTCGGTAGCTTCATCTGAGTCTCCAGGATCTTGTACATGACACACACGGCAATATGGGCGCCGCTGCAGGGCGGTCAGTACATAAAGTTACTTGTAGAAGCAAGCGGTGTGACATACGCAGAATCGCCGGTGCATATGATGTTGAGCGCCTGTCCCGACATTCCGATGACCAGTCCGGTAGTCTCGACGAGTACACGGTAGAGATCAAAACATTCGTCAATACAGAATGGGTAAGGATCTGCAAGCCGCCGACATACGGGCTCTTCGTTGAGTCAATAATAACGACGAATGACGAAGTGCTCTCACATTCCGGAGCTTTTCCATAATCAACTGAGAGGACAGGCTTGCCAGTTCGAATCGCCCACATCCTAAGGCGCTCCTCGTGATGTTCTGGGTTCATAGACACGAATCCGCCGCCCGGGAAGTCCAAAATGAGGTCAGTAGCCTGTGCGAGCTCCCCAGCCGGCGGTGCAAAAAATAGCCACGTTGTGATAGGGCGGCGTTGAGTCGAGTCTTTCGGGCGCGCTAGGAGGATCTTCCGGCGGATGCTGACCCGGGGATGGACCGTCAATATGCGTAACTTATGAAGAGTAAGCAGTGCTGTTTGCGTGATACACATTGATGATGGAAAACCCACATAAGGGTTCGTTGTCTTCTCCCATGTTGTACGCAGCATCTCCACGGTGGGCACGGCGCGGAACTTGCGAAGCTAGAGAAGGGAATGAGCGGTGCATGAAGAAATGGCCCAGGAAACTCCGAACCTTCTCATCCGCCTCGTTGGCGTATATGATGTAATATACAGAAAATAGAATAGAACAGATGTCTCTGAGCCATCGTGGCCTTATTTGCATGGCGGTGGCAAATCCAGCATCGAGTCCTGTGACAATCCATGTCGCCCGGTAGTATGAAGGGGAGTACTAAATGTTCAAGTCAATGAACCGCCTCAGAAAACTCGATCGGGAACGGTGCATACCAAGTTCGCGAGCGGCTCCGGCGCTTTACGATGATAAGGAATGTAGTGCGATAGAGGCTGAATGAAGGACAGACCTTGTAGCCCCAGGATCTTGTCCAAGTTCCGGATGGCATAGATGCCAGTGAGAGTGCTAACGATGAGCTGCCACGGCGTGAAGCACTCTTCGCTGAATGTGAGTTTCCATCCGTGGGAGAGTCGCTGTATGAATACGCACTCAATGCTCGGTTGGCCCGCCTAATCCAGAGAAACCTTGGCCCCTTCGGGTCTCCTTTCAAGATCCTCCAGAACCAAAAGATGATTACGAGAATGACCTGTAGCATGACATCAGCACGCGGTTGAGAGTTCTGGAGGGACGCGGCTCACCTGGGTCCGTTTCCAGCTTAAGCTGGGTCGGCCCAGCAGATGGTCTATCATGAGCAGGTTGTGGTGAGGGAGAGAGGTATGGAGGGCGAGCAGGAGGCATGGTCGACGACATTTGGGCTGTGGCTTGCCCCGGACTCAGCATGTGATTCTCCCAGCTGTGCGATCGCTCCTTTGAGGTCGTGTCGGCATCTCCCGAACACACCCCATCCACCCACACCGAGCCTCTCCTCGCCGTGCACCCTCGTCGCCTCGGTGTCGGTGGCGTCATAGGTGCCGGCATCGTCGGAGTCGTCGTGGACGAAGGAAAAACAGGCGTGGTCGTGAGCCGGCGGCCGATGGCTTCTGGGGTCAACCGATTGTATTCCGGTAAAACACGCAAGATTGCGGTCGCTTAATTCTCGGGTTCTACCGACGATCGGGATCTCAACGCAGCCCACTCACTCAAAGGGTGCCGGTGCAGGACGGCCGAGGCAGCCCGCGTGAGGTGGCGCTGCAGCTTGCGTAGCTCTCGCGTGCCCATCTCCATGACCTTGGTCGACAGCCATCATGAGCTACAAACGTATTCCCCTCGATGATTTCAAACATGCTTTCGCTACTACGATTGGTAAGTCCGACGGATGCTACCATCCTTGTGCATCGCTGAAACCCGTCCGATTCCGTCACACCAACGAACAGAACTCTCCAGCGTCGCACTGGGAGGGCAGGTCCTCTCGGTGTCAGACGAGTTCTTCGCGGAGGCTTTCCATCTACTTCTAGTCGAGGTTTGAACCATTCTGGCTCCAAATCCCACGTCTGATCATAACGCAAAAGTTTCTTAGCCCGCTCCCAGCCTAAAGGGTCAATTTGGTCCGAAGGGTGCGCTATTCAGTGGATGGGAATCTAGAAGACACAACCCCAACTACGATTGGTACGGTCCCGCCTCGACCGTTTTTGGAACTTCACCGTCACAATACGCCTTTATATAGGTGTATCATCAAGCTAGGAACAGCAGGCTCGATAAGTGGCTTTGATATCGACACCAGCCATTTTAATGGTGGAGTCCCCAGAATTCCATTTTGCGTTCTAGTTCTAACCCCTGCTGCGGTCCTTCAGGAAATGAGGCACCGGAAGCGTCGGTTGACATCCTTTACTCACCGGATGGCACAGCTCCGGAGGTCAGCGACCCTAGAGTAAGCTTGTCTGTCCGTAGGTTCCTGGAGCGCCACTCACCCCACTGTGCAGTGGGAAGAATTACTACCTAAAGTGAAACTGGGCCCCAGTGCAAGGCATCTTTTTGGTGTACAACCGTCAAAGGCCATCAACTATGTCAAGCTGAATATGTATCCAGACGGCGGGATTGTGAGTACATTTTGCTATATACAGACCGCTTCAGCGAAGCTTCATCTTGCGGGAACTTTATCAGGCGCGATTCCGTGTGTACGGGTTAGTAACTCCCGTTTTCCCTCCTGACACTTCTGCCATTTTCGACCTTGCGCACGTGTTTGCCGGGGGCCGTGTGGTGTATACGTCTGATCAACACTTCGGTGTGGGCTCGAACCTAAATCTCCCTGGGAGGGGTAAGTCCTTTCCGTTCATGCGATGTTTCCGCAGTCTTCGCATTTGTCGTAATCCTGGTATTGATTATTGGCGCTATCCATATTTCAGGCAAAGACATGGGTGATGGCTGGGAAACGAAGCGCAGTCGTGCTCCCGGACATAAAGATTGGGCGATTATCCGACTGTAAGGACCGTCCCTATCGTCATTTTCCGTCCTTTCCGCGGGTACGCTGACCATCCTCTTGTCTCCGCCGATGTAACCCCGCAACCGGCTACCACCTTGCATACCATATATCAAACCGCAATGCGCCACATGTCAACGTGCTTCTTGACTTTAACACCTACGAACCCTGCCAACCCTTGACCTGCCTACGGTCCATCCAGGGGCGATGCCGGCTATCTTTCTCAAGTCGAGATCGACACCGCGCACTTCAAGGGCAACTTCCCTGAGTCCTGCGAGCTGCACGCTGTGAACCGCCCTGATGATCTGGTTCCGGCGGACGTGTCGGCGGACGAGTGGACGCTTATCTTGCCTCGCACGAAGCTCGGACCGCACCGCCAGCACTTCTTCCAGCTTGAGCGCCACGCCGTAGAAGGCAAATACTACACCCACGTAAGGATTACCATATATCCCGACGGTGGCATCAAGCGCGTGCGCGTCCTCGGCCAGAGGGCTGCAGGCGCAACCACTGAAGCTGTAGACGCAGTGACTGGCCCTTCAGAGCTGTCAAAGGAAGCTCCTCCAACCTCCGGTCTGCCGATCCAGACCATCAAGGGCCCCGCGATCCCTGCGCTTCAGCTCACAGCCGAGGCATTTGCGCCGTTCGGGAAGGTTGTCCAGGCATACGCGGACGTGAACGCGGTGCCCGACCCGCGCCACACACGCATCACGGGGGCGAACCAGGGCACGGCGACTAAGTTCCACAAGCTCGCGCTGCTCGCGTCGGCGTACCCGGATCACGCCCGTGCAGACGCCACTGCAGGGTTGTCCGTGTACCGATGCCGGCCGATCGACGTGCGGCCTGGGGGCGAGTGGGAGGTGAAGTTGCTGGAGCGGCACCCGTGCACGAACCAAGCGTTTATCCCAATGGGCGGTGGCTGCGACGCTGCTGCGGACATGGACACACTAGAAGACCCGGGCACCCGATACCTGGTCATCGTCGCAAAGAATGGGCCGGATGACAGGCCAGCGTTAGCGAGCATGCGTGCTTTCATCGCTTCCGCCGGGCAGGGCATCGTGTATGACACGGGGGTTTGGCGTGAGTACCACGTTTGCGAACGGTGTCATGATTTACAGAGTGAATGCTGATCCACGTCTATCCTTTTGACGGGGTGTGGACCCTTCACTGCTCACTCTTCTTGGCACCGGAACCCTCACAAACCTATGTTGACAGATCACCCAATGGCTGCTTTGCACAAGGTAGGGACCCTGTCATCGAGCGTGATTCTTCTGAGTCGGAGATCGAACTTATCTTTTCTCTACCCAGAATATGGACTTCACTTGTGTGGAGACGCAGATTGGTAACGGCGACAGCCTCGACTGCGAGATTGTTGACCTCGACGGAACGGCAGGCTACTACAGAGTGCAGATACCCATCGCCTAATAGACACATTTGCGCTATAGAAGACCAGTCGAGAACAAGTAGACACTGTGCATTGCATGCCAGTAGAATCTAGCTTCTCATCCTTCTGCCGATTCCCCGTCTCTTCGCAATGCCTAAAATACCCGTGTTTCCAGCCTACTCGCTTGAATGTGCGCGCAGCGGGGTGACATATGCTCAGAATACACCGAAGCCGCGCCCCATCACACAGTCGTGGGGCCCATCTCGAATCTCTAGCTCAAGGTCCGTGATGGATGTGGCCCCACCTATTCTCCGTGAATTTGACGAGGTGGGGGTGGTCCGGGGTCCTGGTGGACGAAAACGGAAGATGCAAATCGAGTATCGACTGTTCGAATCTTCCGATTCTTCGCTGCGGGACACGGCACAGCTTTGGCTCCTCCCTGGAGTAACTGCGGTGCGCTGATTGACGTGCGCGAGCCTGTACACCCATGATTCCGAGAAGGCGAGTTGTCGAATAGTGCGGTGCCATACCATCGTCCAGGCCTCGAAGAGAGGAGTTTGAAGGCGACCCCTTTGATTTGAGGATTGTCGGTGACCTGAAACATCAGTGGGGAAACTTACTGCGAGCCTTACTCTGTATAATCCTCCGACCATACACCGACCCAATCACAGGCCGATCGAGTCGGACGCCCACTGACCTGTAGAACTCTATTCTCCACCCTGCGCATAAGGATTTAGCGTGTCCTGCGGACAGTGCATCTCCACGAACGGGTGCGATAGTCTCGGAATTACTTATAAACGACTTTAGCATCTCGCTCGTAGACCTCTGTTAATGGCACTTTGGAGCAGGGTCTATCCGTGAAGGGAAAAGGTCAAGCTTGGTAGGCTCCTCTGGACCTTCCCATCAATGGGTAGCGTTCAGCTGGAAGGGCCCATTTTCGCATGCAGACACCCCGACATTCGCGATCGGGCTTGACGGTGTCACACCGAGGACTCGCGTATGTACCCCACGCGCGTTTCGACCAATCGGCACAGAAAATCATAGGCCAGTGAACGAATGCAGTTATCAGGCGACGCTAGGACTTGGCACAACCGCTAGCACTGCAACTTGGAAGATCAAAATTGAGTTAATTACGGACTGCACGGCGGTGTTCGTCCTCCAACTTTGTTTCCACCCGCCATTCTAGTATGTAAACACCGGCAGAGATTCAATAAATCCTGATCTGGCCAGTCGGTCGGGTTTCACGGTCTTTCCTCAAGCCTGCAGGTTCTGCGGGATTATTGCTGCGCCCACGATGTCGGTGCCGTTATGCAAGTCGGCGACTCGGACCTGCAACCGCACAGCGGCACCTAGGAATGTGAGGGCACGTTTGGAGACGCACGTGGCTGTCCCAATGACGGTCGCAGATCGCAAGATTGGATGATCAGTCCAAAAAAAGAATCTCGCCAATTTGTTCAAAGGCGACCCGAAGGTTCAAACGACCTTGATTCAGTGCCTGTCCTATCGTGTCCTTCTGGCCTCAAGGGTAGTGTGTATGTCCAGAACCATGTGCTACTCCATCTCGGAAAGCTGATGCTCCACGCAAAGATTTTACCATCACATTCCAATGTTGGACCTCTCCTCGATCCGCACGAGTGAAGGGAAATTGGAGATCGTCAACCAGCTCCTTCTTCCACACACAAGCGATTACATTGAGATCAAATCCATCGATGACGCGTTCGATGCCATCAAATCTATGAAGGTGGGCGGATCGACAGAAGACTCGCAAATTGGGGCACTGCTGACCGGACGCTCTCTTTGTCCTTCACAGATCCGCGGTGCACCCGCTATCGCATCTCTGGCATCACTAGCCGTTGCAGATCACCTTACACGTGCCCTGGCTACTTCACCGTCGCCGGACTGGCTCAAGACTACCGACGCTTTCAAGCTGCATCTCGAGGCTATCCTCGCCCATTTGTTCACTGCTCGCCCAACGGCAGTGAATCTCGGCGCCGCCACCCGTCGACTTTCCAACAAACTCCAAACGTTGATCGATGCTGGCCAAAACGTCGACGCAATCGCGCAAGAGCTAATCTCCGAGGCGAAGAAGATCGATGCGGAAGACGTGGGCAGGAACAAACTGATGTCGAAATGCGGCGGCGAATGGCTCGTCGAGCGGGTCAAGACCCAAGGCGGCAGCGGTACGGATCTCAATGTGATGACCGTCTGCAACACGGGGTCACTCGCGACTTCGGTCTGTCAACGAAATGCCATACTCCTACACCGCAGGTTTCTTCTCTGACGTGCAAGTTGTCTGGTGATGCAGGGTTATGGAACTGCGCTCGGTTTGATTACATACCTCCATGAAACCGGAAAGCTGCAACGGGCATTCTTCACCCAGTCGACACCGTACCACCAGGGCTCACGGTAAGATTTGGGTTTATTGAGCGGCGAGTGGCACTCACCTGCCCTGCTCGGATTTGATAGGCTAACCGCTTTCGAACTCAAATCTCTAAGCATTCCGTCAACGATGTTGTGCGACAGCATGGTTGGATCGCTGTTCCAACGCCACAACATCCACGCGATCGGTGGGTCATCGACCACAGACAACCCATGGAGTTTCCAAATCATCTACTCATATGGCCGATATATCTCATAGCTGTCGGAGCGGACCGAGTCGCTCGGAATGGGGACACTGCCAACAAGGTGAGACAGCGGGTACCTGGAACTTAGACCTACCGCAATCAGAGACCCTGACAGATATGGCATCGCAGATTGGGACATACAATGCAGCTGTGTTGGCGGCACGTCACAATATCCCGTTCATCGTCGTGGCGCCGGTGAGCACAGTGGACTTGGAGGTTCCAGATGGTAGCGGGTGAGTGAAGCGAGCTGCATCTGCGCAGATGTGGGTGCGAATGCTGAGCAATTTTGGGGAACCACGGCGACAGGATTCCAATTGAACATCGGCCCGCAATCGAGGCGTGCCTCGTCCGGGGAGCGCTATATCCGACGACGCTGAACGCAGAGGGGGCGAAGGAGCAGGCGACGGTGATGGTGACACCGGAGGGCCTGGAGGGAGTTTACAACCCAAGTTTTGACGTGACGCCGGCGAGCTTGATCACAGCCATTGTGACCGAGAAGGGTGTCGCAGTGAAGAAAGGCGGTGAGGAGGCGTTTGACTTGACGCTCGTGGTCTGATGGGGCCCCGAGCGGGTAAGCATAAGTATGTAAAGGATCTTTATTAGAAAAGATCGACTATCATCTTTTCGTCCCGATAAAGGTCGGCAACGGAGACTAGTAAAGGATGTGTGGAAGAGACAGATATTTGATCGGACCGATATGTGCAGACGAATGAGATGATCCGTGAGGGACATGCATGATACCGTACGAACCTTGTCAAGCAGAAGAACTTCGACATGCTGAGCCACCTGTCGCCTCATGATGACCACCTACTTACATTTCAGTGCTCTTGGGAGATGCATATGTGCATTCCGATGCGGGTTCTACATACGCCGGCCCGTCATGTCAAGTGAATGTCAGTAAGCAGACGTTCGTCTCTAAGGTGGGAGCATGGAACATTCGCAGGTCTGCCGAGGGAGCCGGGCCGCCGGCATAGCAATGCATGATGCCTTGGCGCCGGCGCCGATCAAACTCAGCGGGGCGTTGTCAACACCAAGTCAACGCAAGGTCAGTTGATGGCGACCACAGTCTGACCCCTCGCCGCTCATCAGTTCTATCATGGTCTATGGATGGGCCACAAAACATAGGACACGGCCTGACTGCCGTTTTTGCGGGCAGTCTCAGCCGTTCTGTGACCCCATGCAGAGAACGGCAGGGCCACTCCGCTTCCAAGCACGCTGGGGCCCAATCCAAATGATCAACAAGGCTCTGGGCGGACGTCGCGATTGGCTGTGCGGAGGCGGGACGCGAACGCGTGGGCCTCGCATCCGAGGGCGACTGTGGCTTAGCGCAATTCCTCCGATTGATTTGGAACGTCTCCAGTCATCCCCAACTCCACCCTCTCTCCTTCCCTTTCACCACCACCATCCCTATCTCTCCCCACCCTACGTCTACGCTACCAGCTCGCTGCTATGAAGCTGTCCGCTCCTTTCCTTCTTCTTGCTGCCGCAATCGGCGTTGTCGAAGCCTCTGGCCACGGCGGCCTCTCGCGCATCGGCGCCCACCATCACAACGTCGCCCGCCATGGCCAAAACGACGCCCATGCCAAGCGTTCCAAATCTGGCCGTTGCAAGGTTCGCGCTACCAGCACTGTGAGTCGCCCTTCTGCCTTCCTGAAGGTTTTTTTATTAGCAGTAAATGACATCCCAATCAGCTCGTTTCCACTACGACGTCGACTTCGAGTTCAACTTCAACTTCGACTTCGACTTCGCACCACTCCTCATCCACCTCAGCCAAGGCGACTTCCACTAAGAAGAGCTCCTCTACTGCATTGACATCTGGTAACAACTCCAGTGGAAACAACAATAGCGGGAGCACCTCCATCAACATCTCGGGTCTGGTTCGCGTCACCGACTGGTCTTGTGGTAACTCCGGTGCTACTAGTGCGTATCGTCACAGTCGAGTCGAACCTGTCCATATCTCAGAGTTCATGTTCAGAGGACCTCACGGCTACACATGGCCCCAACGGGAGCATCGACTGGATGAATTGTGGTCTGACGGAAGGCGGTTGGAACCCGCCTCACGTCACCGTCAACGATGTCATCACTGTCAACTTGTACGACGCGCTCAAAGACCCGAACACCCCTTTCAAGGCGTGCAGCAAGTATATTGACACTTTTGTCAACTATGCCAACCAGCATGGAAGTGAGTGCATCAAGCCGTCTTCTATCACCGTTTGATCCCCAATTTGACTGACAACGCCGCACAGTCCCTCCGATTATCATCGCTTCCATTGCTATGCAGGAGTCCTCTTGCGACCCCCACACCGTCGGTGGTGGAGGCGAGCAGGGTCTGATGCAGATTTCGAAGGACAAATGTGGCGGTGCTCCGGACGGTAATTGCCAGGACACAGACTTCAACATTAGGACTGGGACTAAGTTCTTCGCGGACACGCTCAACGCGAACGGCGGGAACCTGTTGTTGACCCTCGGAAATTACAACGGTTGGCCTAAGGACATGACTGTCGTAAGTTCTAAATTTCGACAATAGGTGAAAGGGAATTGATAATGGAATTTACAGGCGTCGGCAACCGCGGCCAGGTGGTCAAGCTGCTGTTTGTGCCAGAATAACATGGACTAGTGAGTGTGTTCGTGGTGAACAAGATCTGCCACGTTCTGAATCGTCTCTGGTAGCCTGGTCCAGAACCTCAACGGCTGGTACCTCAACAAAGACCCCTACACTGGCAACCCTCGCATTGGGAAGTACTTCAATCTCGACAACTGCAACTAGTTATATTCGACGCGACGACGATGGTTCGCTGGGGTCCCGGTCTGTAGTGGGGCCCATGTCATTTTGTTGGTCGCTTGATTGCATCTTCATGATTCGCGGTGTTTCAACGCTTAAGTTATGATGATGATATACCCTCTCCACGCCCAGTGGATCTTCTCTAATTTTATTACTACTGTCGCATTTACTGCACCCTTTGAAGGAGAGTGACATGTACGAGTATGGTCCTATTGATTGGGAATACACGGTACATATTTGCTGTGCCTCACCATACACTTCTAGTGCCTTGACAGCTTGTGGGCGGACTTTCTGTGCACTCGCTCAAAATCCGTCATTTACAGTTATTAACAAGATCGTGATCAGCAAGTATATGCCGATGTCGAATATGCTTTGCATCCAAGTCCATAACTGCAACAGCCATAATCGACCATTTATCATACACGAGCGTCTGTGGCCTGTGGCTTCGAGGAGGCAAATCTTTGATCAGTCTCTTTCCGTTGTTACTCGCCTTCGCTCCCACACCCATCCAAGCTTTCTTGGCTTAAATCTACGCTCGTCCTCTCGGCAGGCAGGCCGACATACTCGAACGTCTGGAAGCTCTGCGTCTAGCCTGTGCGAGACTGCTCGGGTTCTCTAGCCTGCCTCCAGATCCCCCGGCATCTAATCTGACAACCCCCGCTTGCGCAAACACGCCCTTCGAGAATCAAAACGCCATATCTCAAGCATGTCGAGTGACTCGGGGTCCAGCGACGTCTCCCAGCCGAGCACACCGGCGACCTCGCTGCCGCCCTCACCGGCGCTGTCGAAGCTGAGCTTGCAGGACATCACGGACGAGGCGAAGGCAGAGGCGGCATCGTTCAAGGCGGAAGCTAACAAGGCGTTTACATGTGCGTGGCTTATGTGTTCCGTGTTGTCCGGGTGTGGCTATAATGACGTCGTTGATATGGGATATATGCGTATCTGGTGCGTATGTGAACCTTGTATGTTTGTTTGCGGTTCGTGGTCGGCTGGGAAATGCAGCACACAACTTCAACAAGGCGGCGGAGCTGTACACGAAGGCTATCGAGAAGAATCCGGGCGACGCTACGCTTTGGTGCAATCGGGCATATACCAGGATCAAACTCGAGGAGCATGGTTACGGACTTCACGATGCGGGTGCGTATAGATCTTGCTTATGTTGGACGACGTTGGTCTCTTAGAATACGCCGTGTTTCGAAAGGTGTCGCTATTGAGCTTGATCCGAAATATGCGAAGGCATATTATAGGTGCGTCGATGACCTTCTACTATGCCAGTGCGCATGTCTCAATGGCCTCAGACGAGCAACATGTTATCTCCAAACGTTGAGATACAAACAAGCAATCGCGGACTTCAAGAAGCTCCTTACCTTGGAGCCCCAGAACCAACTCGTCCGAATGCAGTTAGATAGCACTCAGAAGATTCTCCGCAAGGTGGAGTTCGAGAAGGTACATTTCCATTAGATGATCGCGTCACATCCCCCCGGATAACTAATCCTGGATGTCCATTAGGCAATTGAGATGGAGGAAGAGAAGAGCGCCGTCCTACACTGCTACGAAATCATTGCTGAAGGTATGTCTGGGCCCACGGACATGTCCTCTTACGCAATGACACCCACTGGGATTTGCAACACCAATCCCGGTCGCAAGGCGGATGCGACGTGGAGAAGGGCTATGCCGGTCCCACCCTCCCGACAGATAAAGACGGGAAGTTCACGATCAACGTTCAATTCATGCGGGATATGATCCAGTGGTTTAAGGATGGCAAGTCAATACCCAGAAGGTACTGTCTTCTACTGTCCTCCCCGTGAATAGGACTTTATCAACCCGGAAATTTTAAGGTACGCTTGGGAGATTCTTCTCGGCGCGCATTCGTATTTCGAGAAGGAAGAGAGTTTGGTCGACGTCGTCATCCCGGATGGCCAGACAATTGATGTCATCGGCGATGTCCACGGTATGTTCTATATTAAATCCATGGGCCAATGTATTATTCAGCAGCGATTCATCAGGCCAATTCTACGACTACCTCCATTTGCTCTCCCTTACGGGGGAGCCTAGCGAGACGCACAGCTTGCTCATGAATGGTGATCTCGTCGACCGAGGGTCATGGTCGATTGAGGTCATTTTGACTGCCCTCGCATTCAAGTGTGAGTGTACCCCGTGGCAACACTCACTCGTCAAATTGAATTGAGGGTGAACCTGGGATACAGGGCTTTACCCTAAGAACATGTACATCAACCGTGGAAACCACGAGGCGAAGGAGATGAACCGCACATACGGTTTTGAGGGGGAAGCTAAGCACAAGTTTGGCGAGCAAACGTACAAGGTACACCCTCTCGCTCGGTCGCTGTCCGCCCATCAACTAGCTTCTCTAACTTCGGAACATCTTGATATGATACCACCCGATAGCTGTTCGCTCATATCTTCACTGCGAGTGCGTGCGGCTTCCCTGCCCGATCCCCAAGTGGTTTTCCTGATACTGAAAATCCGTTCTTTCAGTGCCTCTCGCGACCCTCGTTAGCGCTACGAAGCCGCCCCCACTTCAGGCATCAAAGGGTGCGATTTTGTCACCCGAAGGCAAGAAACGCTATTTCGTCGTCCATGGCGGTCTGTTCAGCAAAGACGGTGTGACTCTTGATGACGTTCGCAAGGTTCAGCGCATAGGTCATCAACCGGGGCAAGAGGGTCTCATGTGTAGGTTCTCGTTTATCCTTTAACCCTTCCTGCCTGGGCATATTTTGCTGATCCTCTGTTTTCTATGGCGCACCTCATCTAGGCGAGGTACGTTATCCCGGTGTCGGACATAACTCATTCCCGGTAACTTACTGCTATTCGTTTCTCGCTGCCTTTTGGAAATAGCTTTTGTGGACGGACCCCCAGGAACTCCCAGGTCGCGGACCGAGCAAACGCGTGAGTGAATTGTTCCCCGCATGCAATTTGCTATCTTCTCTGGGAAGGTTCGAGAACTCACGATATGTACTATCACACCCGGGCAGGGAGTTGGAATTGCATTTGGACCTGACGTGACGCGACGATGGTGCCAGGCTAACGGGGTCACGGGTGTCATTCGCAGCCATGAAGTCCGCCAAGGTCGGCTTCTCACGCGACGTTCTGCCCGAGGTTACTGATCTAAGCCATAACAGATGGTTACTCCGTGGAGCACGACGGCCTTTGCACGACGGTAAAAGTGCCCCACTGCGTTTCCGGTGATGTGCACTCACGACGATCTTTCCCCTCTCACCATGTACCGCTCTACGGCCTCTCTCGTCCACGTTGACGATCTGCCCAGGTCTTCTCGGCGCCAAATTACGTCGACCAGGCAGGCAATAAGGGAGCTTTCGTAAGTGACCCTTCGAACCACATTCCCGCGTTTGTATGTGGCGCTGATGAACCTTGTTTAATTTCATCCGTGTGCATATGCGACGGGCTGCATCTGCAGATTCGCATCAACGCCGAGGGCACGCAGGAATACACCCAGTTCAATGCACAACCGCACCCACCGATGAAGCCCATGGCTTACGCGTCAAGCGGCCTCGCGAATTTGCTTATGTAGATGAGAAGTGACTGCGGACGCCGTTCGAAGGCGCACTATATGATAGAGTTGCTTTGGACCGGCTTGCAGGGCTGTAGAAGCCATATAAGGACGTGTATGCGCGCGTTTTGTTGTGAGCCTAGTGACTATCTAAATGTAGTTTACTCACCAGCCCTGACACCGATCTCTGGCCGGGGGATTCCGGTAAGACCGCCGATGCGGGGGCGTGCCCGACGATGAGAGTTTGACTTAAATTTGACTGCCTTTCTTCGCATGGCAGACGCTCTTGCATAAGGGAAGAGGCCTCGGAGGTGTGCCACCGCGAGACCGATATGCGCGTTGTATCAGAACGTCGGAAGCACTTGCTGCTGCTGGGAAGGGCTCGGCTTCGTCATCCTTGTCAATAAGTCCTCGAGTACATCGCACCAACACAGCGCTGCGTATTGCTCTCAAAGGGTCCAATTTTACAACATGTTCTGTTTGTCTTCTTCGATTTGCCCAGCGGGGTCCCACGAATCGGACATTCATATTGAGAAGAACTGGAATGTGAAGAAGGGCGGGAAAGATGCTCAGTTAGCTGCGGTCTGGAGTGATGACTGATCATTAGGAACGCTGAAGATAGGACGATATCCATATGATGTAGGTCGCCAATTGACAAGAGCTTTTGGCGGGAGGCCGAGCTTCCGAGGCATCTGACACTGGTGAACTCGGGGAATGTGGGCGAAATGCCGACTTGTATTTGACTCGCCGATTTTGAAACATTTTGAGCGGTCATTGTGCGATTAAAGAGGCATGTACATCCCCTTCACCATGCAATATGGATATGTGTTCCTGGATGTCGCGCAGAAGATGATTCGGCCGACAGTGATGGTTTTGACGAAAGTGCTGCTGGAATTACCATACAGGGAGCATGGTCCACTTCGGCACAGCTGTGGCGCTAGCGCCCATGGCGAGTCGCGAAGCGACCAGCCTCGTACACGGCTTGACAGTGACTGCCTGCCACTCTTTTGCTGTGTCTTATCTGCGTAGCCTTCTGCTTGCAACTCTTGATCGGGTTCTGGTGGCCTAATGGATAAAACTAAGTCGCGTCTAGCGGCGTTCTTCGACAATGACGATGAAGAACCTTCGTTTCCAGTGCGACGGACTCAAGCTTCTTCTCCATGCATGCACGCTTACCGTTCTTTTCTATACGATTAGCAAAAGGAAGTAGACGATCACAAGAAGAACGTCTACACGCAGGGCACCCAGCGTAAGTCCAAGCGCGAAAAGGAGAAGGAGGCTGCGGAGGCGAAGCGCAAGGAGGAAGAGGAGAATGCGGCGAAGGCGTACGCCGAGTTCTTGGACGCGTTCCAGGGAGAGGGGTCGGACAGGAAGAAGGGTGCGTCGACCTTTGTGAAGGCAGGACATGAGTCGGGATCGGCATATGTGCCCTCCGTCAAGCCCAAGCCGGTGGACACGTCTCGCGCCTTTGAGGAGCCGTCAATGGTACGTGTCCTGTCTCTAATCCATTGTGTATTGTGGCCAACAGGTCGAACGGCCCCACATACAGCGACCACCTTCTCCCGCCCTTGCTCCTCCGAAGCCAAAAGGGAAGCGGGCTATGGATTCTTTCTTGGAAGAGATAAAAAGGTGATTTACACAGCCATCCTCAATCACGTTCAGGAGCCTGATACCTCCAATCAGAGATCAGGCAGACAGGGAAGCCCGCCTGTCTCGACATGGTATGCTGTATCCAGTGTTGATGTATGGGTAGCTGGATTTTGAATGCTCACGCTGACCTCTAGCCACTCATGGAAGGTCTGTCACTTCCATTGCTGGTGAGTGCCACTGTTTTTGGACCTTGCATTTTATCCTAATGCACTGTCAGCGTATGAGGGCCAAAGCGGTAGCAAAGATAGGGGGGACCCCGAGGTCAAGAAGCCGTTCATTTCTGTATAATATTCAGCTTCTGAACCATGTCTGCCTCCAGACGTCGAATGTGTTTGTCGCCAATCTCCCTCCCCATGTCAATGAGCAAACCCTGGGCACCTTTTTCGCTAGAGCGGGACCTGTCGGATCGGTAAAAAATTTCATTTTGGCGTTGTTGCCCAGTTCTCACCCAGGATATATGCGTGTTTTAGGTCAAGATTATGTGGCCGCGGAGTGATGCTTCGCATGGTCCAGGAGCTGACATGACGGCCACAAGGAGAAACAAGAACGCCGGCTTGAGCGGGTTCGTCTCATTCATGAAACGTCGGGATGCTGAAGCCGCCCTTCGGGAATTCGATGGCTATGACTGGGGCGGTTCTATCCTCCGGGTTGGGTGGAGTAAAGCCGTTCCTATTGCTGCGAAGCCGATGTATGGTGAGCCGTTCGTCGATTTCTAATGTTAGGAAGTTAGGACCTGACCGAGGCTCGCAGTAGTAAAACGGTCGAGGTCAAGGTCTGTATCACGGTCCCGGTCGCCCGTTCGGCGAGACGGGAACAGGGACCGGGACCGGGGTTATGATCACCGCAGGTCTCCTTCTCGTACCCCATCTCATGGACGGGAACGGCATCGCTCGCGCGATTATCGTCCTTCCCGACGCTCGCGGAGTCGTTCATATTCGCCAAGCCTATCTCGTTCTCGTTCCCCCTCCCGCCATCGGCGCTCTAACCATTACGATGGCAGTCGTAGCCGGTCACCGCGGAGACGAAGATCACATAGCCCGCCTGCGCAAGTGCTGGGTGATGACGAAGTCACAGAACAATTTATTCGAACGGTCGCATCGGAAGTCAGGGGGCATGACGAGGAATATGAAAAGACCCTGCAAGAGCGGGAGAAGTCGAATCCGAAGTACGCATTTTTAAATAAAGAGGTACGTAAAATGTCAAGTCCGGCTCTAGTCGTTAGCATGCTCACGGTAGGTACAAAGCACCGACGCCACCGCTACTACCGCTCATTGCTAGAAAGACGAGAATCGCTTGAACCTGAATTCGATGATGAGGTATGTCCACTAGTGCCTAGTGCCTTCTGTCCACTGCCGGGATGCCGACATCATCCTAGGGTTACAATTCGATCTACTCTACCGACTCGGCAGAGGACTCGGAGCGTGAGCGAGGCCGTAAGCACGAATTGGGTAAGCTCGCTCGTCGTAGGTTTGAGGCCATGCTGTGTGCGCTGTCCGGCCGACGGGGCGAGATGGCGCGCTGCATGGCGTTCAGTTTGGAGCACGCTGAGGCTGCTGCGGAGGTACGTCGCTCTTCTTACTCATCCTCCCCAGCCTTCGCGCCAGTCTAATGAGATAATCCACAGGTCGCAGATATCATCGTCTCGTCCCTCGTGGTCGACGGTACGGCCGTCCCGCGCAAGGTCGCGCGCCTGCACTTAATTTGCGACATTTTGCACAACTCCGCCGCACCGCTGCCCATGGCGTGGAAGTTCCGGCAGGAGTTCCAGTCGCGCCTCGGCCTCGTCTTCGACCATCTCTCGACGATCTATCACTCCTTCCCCGGCCGAATCACAGCGGAAACCTTCAAGAAGCAGATCACCGCCGTTGTGGACATTTGGGAGGACTGGATTGTCTTCCCGCCCGAGTACACCGCAGAACTCCGTGCCCGCCTCGAGGGTGCGACTCTGAAGGCCGACATTGGAGGTGCGATGGAGCAGCCAACCGTTGACACTGCCCATGAAGTCGCTCTCGCTTTTACGTCGAAGTTCAAAACGAGTGCCTTCAAACCGGCAGATATGGCTGAAGCCACAGAAACCGCTGCCGCTGCTCTGTCTGACGATGGGGAGCCAATGGATGAGGGCAGCGATGTTGACGGAAAGCCGGTAGATGACGTGGACGGTGAACCCCTCGACGCGGATGTGGATGGTACACCGCTGGAGAACGTCGATGGAGAGCCGATGGAGGACGTTGATGGTGCGCCAATGGAAGACCTCGATGGCGAACCCTTTGGTGATGACGTTGACGGCGCACCGATGGATTCAGTTGACGTAGACGGCGAACCCATGGTCGACATCGATGGAGAACCTGTCTAATCATATCTATGGTCCACTGTTTCACTTCACATCATCTCTCTGGCAATGTGTACTTGTGTAGTCTTGTATACTTCGGTTGTTATCGTCTTCGCTATGTTCGCTGTGATCCACGTTGGCCGCGTTCTATATGTAACTCCGCACGTTGAACTTGAATCCGTAGTGTATTCCGCCATGAACCATGCGACCGATTTGACAAATTATCCTTAGATGGTACTACCTGTGAGATACTAAGCTAGAGCTTTAGTCACCCCTCCGTCCACCGCGCCTCGGGCCACTGCCAGTGCTCATCTTCAGGATGGCATCCTTCGCCGCAATGATCGCGGTCTCAGAACCTGCAACGAACGATGATTCAATACAATAAGTCCCATCCCGCTAGGAACACGTGTAGACGCACCAACTACGACGATAGTGCTGTCTTCGTGGCTGACAGTGATGTCCGCGCCACTCTCGTTACGCAGACGGGCGACGTTCGAGCCCTTGGAACCGACAATGCGGGGGAACATCGAGCGGTCGGGGAGAGTGAGGAACCCGACGTGAGTCATTTTCTCGGCGTGCGCAAGACCTTCGCTGATCAACTTCAATGCACGGTCAAGACCCGCCTGGTCACGGGCCTTGAGCGTCCACTCTGACTCGCCCTCTTCCGCGTCCTGGTAATTGGAGACGACCTGCCATTCAGCGTTCGTGGTGACTTCCTCGGCGTTGGGGTCATCGATGCGAGCAGTCGCACCGGCGCCCTGAGAAGCGGGCTGAGGCGGCACCGCCGGCTTAGACGGGAGCACGGACTGCTCGACGTGTACACCAGAGGAGCGAAGCTGGCGGAAGAGGTTGCCCTGCTGAGAGACAGCGTAGTGGTACTTCAGCGGGACAGTAACGGTGCCGCTCACTCCCTCTGGAGCGGGAGGCTTGATCTGAGCCTGCACATAGGTCAACTATGAGTGCCCGGGTGAGAGACGCTAGATTGTAGTATATACGCATTACCTTCAGCTCCGCGATGGCCTTCTCGCAAGCCGCACGAGGACCAGAGACCTTGACGAGGTTACCGGGGTCGACGCCAACGAGGTCTGCAGAGTTCTCGGGCTCGTTGACCTGAGCGTATGAACGGGAGCCTGGGAACTGGATCTGCGCCCCGGTACGGCTCTGGAGGTCATTGAGGTGTTGACCGCCACGACCGATGAGCGCACGGTGCTGCGCCACCGGGACGTCGACACCCAGGACAACGCGGTCCTTGAGGTCCGCAGTAACCTTCTCGAGCTCCGCCTTGAGCTTCGCAACGAGCTTTGGCTCGCCGCGGAGGCGGACCTCCTCGCCAGGTTCGCCCTGCCGGGGGCTATACACCAGACAGCACGAAGATCATCAACTTATGAAAAAACGCACACCATGCAAAACACGCACAATCGAATTAGCCCAGCCTGAGCCTTCGAGTCGGTCGGACCACCGCAGCGAGAGATGAGGTCCTTGAGGCCCTGACCACCCGCACCGATGATGGTACGGTGGAACTTGCTGGGAACGTCGACCGTCGCAGTCGTCTCCTCCGCAACCTGCTCAGATATGGCGAGGATGGCAGCCTTCGCATCGGCGATGGCCTTCTTGGTACCGCGAATGGTGATGGTCGCGTTATCCTTATCGTCGGGGGACTTGTCGACGTCAATCTGGACGTTTGAGGTGTCCTTGATCTCGTTGATGGTCGAGCCAGCCTTACCAAGGATGCGCGCAACGGAGCGAACGGGAACGGTGAACTTCACGACGTTGTTCGACTCCTTCTCGAACTCGACGGCATCGAGCAGCTCCTGCTTTGCCTGCGCAACACCCTTCTTGCCACCTTTGACAAGCACCTCATCAGGCTTGAGCGCCTCACGCGTCTTGCCTTCGCCGTCGGCAGACGACTCGCGAGGGAAGGTGATCTTGACGCCATACTTCTCTTCGAGCCGGATGACATACTTGCCGCTCTGCCCGATGAGCGACGAGTGGTACTGGTGCTGGATCTTGAGCACCTCGGAGGTCTCGTCGGCAAGGCGCTCTGCGTGGGCCTGAATGCGGCGCTTGGCCTCCTCGACATTCTCCTTGCGGCCGACGATCTTGACCTTGCTCTTGAGATGCGTTGCCTTCTTCTTCTTGCCGCCCTCCTTCTCCTTCTCCTCGCCCTCGTCTGAGAAGTCGATCTTGACCCCGAGCGTGTCGCGGAGCTTGTTCACGCCCTGGCCGCCGGCCCCGACGATGCGCCCGACGAACTCGCGCTCGATCTCGAACTCGGTTGAGTAGCTGCTAACGATCGCTTCGTTCTTCGCGTCCTCGACGATCTTGCGGATCTCCGCGACGGCACGGTCGACGTCAGTGCTGATCCCACGGACGAGGATGTAGTCCTCAGAGTCCTTTCCCGCCTCTGCGCCAAGCTTGATCGAGAGCGTCTTGTCCTCACCAATAATCGCGTTGAGCGTCGTGCCGTTGCGTCCGATAACGGCCTCGTGCCACTTCTTCTCGACTTCAATAGTCTCGGTCTTCACATCCGCCGCGTCGCGCGCGAGCCTGAGGAGCTCCTTCTCAACGTCGTCGACGCCCTTGGACTTCTCGACAGGGGACGGAGACGCGTTCGGGGAAGTAGGGTCGTAGACTAAAAGGACTGTGGACTGTTCCGCAGATTCCGGAGGGAAGAAAACGAGGACGTTGTGAGCCTCGTGGAAGCCCTTGATCTTCTTTGCGTTCTTGTGCGAGTTGATGATGCGGTGCAAGAGCCAGTCGATCTGGACGTCCTTCGTCGCGCCGTACAGCTTGCCAATGAGCGCAGACAGCTGGCTGACAGCCGAGTCGACACTGGGCTTATCACCTACAATGTCGACGTTGATGGTTGTAGCACGATCTATGGTCGAGAGCGGAGGAGTGAAGACCTGCACGCCGGGGTTCGCCGAAGAAAGCGTCTTCGCATAGTTGACGCGCACCATGTACGTGAGGAACTGCCGAGAGAAAGAGATGGGACCCGGGAGGGGGAACTCGTGGATGTATGCCGAGTTTGCCTTCTCCATGACGGTCTGGACACCCAATCCGACATCGCTGCTCTTCGCCCAAATAATGATTTCCTCACTAGCCTCTTCTGGCTTGGGAAGGATAATCGCGCAACGAGCCTTAGCCATGATCTCCTCCGCGTTCTTGCCAGTGAGCAGGCGGTGCTGACGCTTGGGCAGAGACAGCTTGAGCGAGATGGTCTCGGCCGTGAAGTATTCAACCGCGGACTTGATGGAGTCCACAACGCGCGTGACCGCCTCTCGGTCTCCAGAGACAGTGATCTCACGAGCAACGGCATTCAAGGACAAGTTTATTTCGCCACCGTTGGCCGCTTCCTCGAACGTCTTGCGGCGAGGGAGGATGAACGGCAAGACATGCTCGGGGATGTCGCGGACGCGCTGAGTAGTGCGAGAACGCTTGGTGGCGATGATATCGTTGAGGAGAGCCTGGGCCTCGTACACAAGAGGCTGAGGGCCGGAAATCGTGATGGGGACCGTGGGCTCCTCCTCTTCATCCCCGTTGACCGGGGTGCCAGGAAGAGGCGTGGCCGTGCGCGAGGGGTCGACAGAGGCATTACCGTTGGCGGGGGTGAGCGTGTCTCGGCGAGGAATGTCGATTTTGACATTGGTCTGGTCACGGACCTGCTTCAAAGTAACACCCTTGGGGCCGATAATAGTGGGGATGGTGGAAGCCGGGGCATTTAAAACCAAAGAGACCTGTGGGCACACGTCGTCAATATGAGTCCTAGCAAAAGCACTACGCAAGTAACCGGATGCAGATGACCCCTCGAATGCATCTTACGGCCTGTGGTCCTGCTCAGTGTTATGAACAACAACCGTTGTAGTTATCGCTGTAGTTCTAATCTATCTGGAACAAGGGCTTAGGGCCTCCGGAATCGAACCTACATTGGCCGAAATGTTCTTAAGGCGCGCGACAGTTCATCTCAGGGGCGTTCCGGCTAGGCTCGGCCTTTGAAAGCGACGTCTGAGCGCAACACAGCACAACAGCAAAGGTGGGCGGGCTATGAAGCTCTTCCCTACGCTGCTGTCGGGCAGAGCTCCGTGGCATCTTAACTTCATGATGTATGGTCCGTACACGGATTGCTGCAAACAATTTTGAACACGGACATTGTCTGCACGGTATGATGTGTGCGGAATGACACCACCGAACGGAAACGCCCACACGAAGTTGTGGGGAAGCACCTCGTTGCCCGGTCATGAGTCTCTAAGCGGGCCTTTGCGCTAGCGCATGTTGATGGATATCGTCACGCGTTACATTATCGCACACACGTCTCCAGGCCCGACCCCAAAGGCCGCAGCCGAGCGCGGACGTAGGACGATACAAGACCGAGGGGGAGGGGAGCGCAGGAAAAGACGGAATGAGACGTACGACGGGGCTGAGGAGCGCGAGCAAGCTGCGCTTGGCCTTGTCCAGCTCCTTCTTGGAGTCGGCCTTGAGGTAGAACGTCGTCTGGCGCGACTTCTGGTTCGTGGACGCGTCGAGCCGGACCTTGTACAGGGCCTGGACCTGCTTGATGACCTCGCCGAGGGACATGGGCTTGCCGTCCTTACCGGCGGTGGACAGGTCGATCGACGAGAGCACGAACGTGTCCGAAACGACGGGCTGCTTGGACGCCGTGGGCTTGATGCGCGGGCCAGCGTTCGCAGACCACGCGGAGGCGACGGGTTTGTTGCCGGCCTGCGCAGCGGGGGCAAGGGACGGGA
This sequence comes from Ganoderma meredithae, assembly GCA_022814645.1. Classification (NCBI taxonomy): domain Eukaryota; kingdom Fungi; phylum Basidiomycota; class Agaricomycetes; order Polyporales; family Polyporaceae; genus Ganoderma; species Ganoderma meredithae. The sequence goes on along the minus strand of JAKLMY010000005.1, from coordinate 410,154 downwards.
AGGCTTCCTGCGACTCGGTGTCGACAGTGCCATTGCCGTTGCCGTTGGACACGACAGAGCGGGCTTTGACGGGGAAGTCTTCAACGAGGCTAGGAAACGGGTCCGGTGCACCTTCGAGTTCGTGCCTCCTCTGAAAGGCAGGTGAACATGCGGCGGTTGGCGGAAGGGAAAACGCAAGGGGATTACCTGGAGGTCAGCGGCGGAGAGGGCCATGGCGGGGGGTGATTACGGGTGTCCGAAGAGCGCGAGGCCTGAGACGGGGGAATCCAAGCGACAAGCCGGCGACGAATGTCGCGATATGAGAAAAGAGATGGGGGTCCGGTTCAGAAGTGAGTCCATCCAATATACGTGGGCAATCCTCTCCCTCCCCGCCCAGGCCCGCGCCTCCCGCAGGCGTGCGACCCGACTGCCTCTTCTGGCCCCCATACGTCTCATACCTTACGGACAACAGAAGCGGGATCATTTGGTGGCTGAGGTTCATGCATAGAGGTACGAGTTACGCCAACTTTGAGCGGGCTAATGCTCAAGGTTATCGAAGTACAAATGAGCACCGGGGATCTCCTCCTTGACGAGCTCCCAAACCCACTCGAAGAGAGTAGCGTAGGTGATGTCGGAGCCATCCGTCAAGCCAGTCGGCCCGCCTGTGAGCAGCGCGACAAACTCGCCGGTGGCAGAGACGATGGCAGATCCGGAATCACCGCCCCTGGAGAAGGCGCCGGTATCGCTCTCATGTGAGAAGATGGATACCTCGAGCGACTCCATATTGCCGGTGGAGAAGTACTTCCGCCCAAAGGACATGAATCTAGTGAGCGTGCCGACGGTGGTGTTGGTGCTGAAGCCGCGCTTGATAACGCGACGAACGCGCTCGCCTTGCAGGTCGAAGGTGTTGGGATTGTTGATCTGATCGGCGGTGAGCATGCCTCGGAGAGGACGGAGACCATCTTGGAAATACTTGAATTCCGACGGGACGTCGATACGTTCGTACATTAGTGATTTGAGCTTCGAAGGGGACAACTCCGGACCTAGAAGAGAGACGGGTATTTTCAGATCAGCGTCATCCAACGAAAATAAACTAGCGCCGCACCAAGGCTCAGAACGTCTCCCGATCAAATTCTTGAACTTTTCCTTGTACAGCTCGACAACGCATAAGTCGAGGGTAAGTAGTGCTCCGCACCGTACCGTAAATTACGGCGTAAAGTCGTATTTGCCGATTACGCCGGTTCCCACACCCCCGTAAGCGCCTCGTATTGTTGGCCCGTAATCGTCACGGTTCCGTACAGTGTACGCCATATTTGCGGCATGACGCCGTACTGTATTCTTACTGATCTTCGGCACGCAAGTTGTTGCTCACCTTCGCCCATCGTTTTGGTGTCAAGCAAGTGTCTAGTGACCAAGTATGTATTCCTTACTATCCTGGAACTGCGTAAAGGCCTCCAATCAGTGAAAACAAGCAGCGGACTCGGAGCTGAGCCTGGCTTGTGGTCATGCAGCTCCATCCGGGCTAGTGAGCACTCGGCCGTAGTAGCAGCACGTAGAGAAATGGATCTCATCCCCCATTTTTTTTTCCTGGGATGGCTGCCCACTGGTGCCAAGAAGGTCATCACCAATCATCCCACGTTGTCTGCCTTGTCGCAAACTGATTTCCAAGTTTCCTGTGACCAGCGGTGTAATAATTCACAACTAGACACATGTGTTTCATTATAGCTGTACAATTGCGTAGTCTCCATACATAAATATCTGCCCTCCTCACGTCCGCTACATCGTGCGCCTCCAACTATAGATCACTGCGACCAGGTCCCTGGTCCTTCCCAGACAGTTTAAACACGCTCGTCGCCGCATCCAATACCGCTGTAACACCGTCAATAAATCCACGGAAGCACCCCACAGTGCCGTCGCGGCACGCGCGCACCCAACACGCGACCCGGTCGAGAAGGTCGGCTACGAAGTGTTGGGGTGGCGACGGCGTGTTCGCGTCGGGGGAGTGGTGTGCCTTTGGTGCGGTCTCCGCTTCCGACTCAGCCACCTTTATGAGGCGTGCTTCTTCCTCAACACCAGTTTCCGCCCACATACGGCGGAAGTGCTGGACCATGTGCAGCGACTCGACCAGTCGGTGGAGGACGTTGATCAATGCGACGACCTCAGAGCGCTGGAGAAGGTTAGCGTTCGACTTCGGGCTACAAAGAAGCAGAAGCATTAGTGACACCAATCTCATCCGCGGAAAGAAGCGAGGTGCATACTCTAGCGCCACGGTATCGAGCTCGAACAGAACCTTCAATGCGGTGGCGATACCGGTCGTCTGCACCTTGCCCCACAGCCTACACCTGTCGCATCCCACACAGTCCATAATGCGCGTGACATTCCGGAAGTGCTCTTTGAACTCGGCCTTGAGCACATTCGCGTTCTCGCCACGGAAGAGAACCGTCTCATCGAAGCGGCCAACCTTAGACGCGATGTCGATGACCTTCGAGAGACGGGCGTGTGTCTCGCCGTCGTCGTCATGTGTGCCGGTTGCACAGTAGTCGTACGCAGAGAGATAGGGCCCGAGACGCGCGACGGCGCGAAGCACGAGGACGGCGTCGAAGTAGATGTACTGGAGGCGTTCAGGGTAGGCGGCGACACGCGAAATGAAACATTGCAAGTTCGGTCCCTATACGCGTGGTAAAGGTAAGAGATCCCTGCTTCCACGGTAGTAAAAGACGGTGAGAACATACCCATTCACCAGTAGTCTGGTTCAATTCTTCGTAGCATAGATGTGTCGAGATGCTGGCGTGGAGGCCCGAGATGACCTTGTAGTATACCCTCCGCTCCAGACAGTCCTTCGAGCTGTCAGTGCCGTCCGCCCTCAATGCACCTGTCATGCTATCGGGCAGGCTGACCAATCCGGGGTTCGGTGAGCTTGAGGATAACAGGCCGAGCTCGGACATGCCGAAACAGTTCTCCTCGTAGATAGCCTGCCATACGCGATGTGCGGAAGGTCCAGCGTATCCGGTAAAGCGTTCGGGGTTCAACGAGAGGTCAATGTAATCTCCTTCCGTCAAGTCATCCAGGAAGCAGTAGTCCGAATCACGGTAATAGCAACCAGGGAGGGCCATCCTCTGCCGCGGAATGAGACCCCATGTGTATGATTTGCAACTCGGGAGGACGCACCTGGTCACCTTCTGGCATTTCTACTTTACTGAGTTCTGCTGCACGCCATCTCTTGGGTATCTCGCTCTGTGTTATTCAAGGTAAACTCAGGCACAAGGAGGGGCGTTGAGATACGCACCTCATCTACTGTTGTGATGCCACATTCCCGGTTCATGCAGAGACCATCGTCTGGCCAGAATGGACAATCACGGTATAAATCAATCTGTGGCGAATGAGACGAAATTGCTATGGATACGTAACGCTTGAAGGAAGCGACGACACGTACCCTGAAAAACTTGAAGAACGGCGTGTCCACCAATGAGTGCAGCTCATCGTAGAGCGTCTCTGTTACGCTCTCCATAGTTTCGAAATCACATTCCGTAGTCTCTATCGGACCGGTGGGCTGTATGCATATCCAACCCAATAAGCACTGCAAGACAGACCGATGCAGCGAAAGGGACGCACGAATTGCTTGCATGCCGGGACCTTCACGGGCTCCCTCTCCAGCACCGACTTCACCTGCCCGCTCTTGAAGGGAGAGGTCTCAAGGGAAGACTGTTGCTGCGCGCCGAACGCATACGCTGCCGGAGCCTCGACGAGGAACGCGAACAGCAGTGCGTAGAGGGGACGCGGAAACATCTGTGGCCAGGACGGTATCCCGTCTTGTATGCAAGTCCGCGGAAGACCGTAATAGTAACGAAATGGCGCGGGTGGCTGAAGGCGTCTGCGCACTTGAGAGATGTGGAGGCGACGTCCGAAGCAATAAGTTAGCGTGCGGGAACGAAGAGACCTTAAAAGCAAGCAGTCGCAGGGATAAAGGGCAAATGGGTGGGGAAGATCTCGATGTGTAATAGCCCGGACGGCACGCACACGTTGAGCCACGTCGGCGCGAGAACGACGGCGCCTCCTGCGCGGTCACCCGGTGCTGTTGGCTGTTGGCCACCGCTCCAGTCGGTTCTAGCCACCATCGTCGGCAACCCTCGCCCATTCTCGTCTTGCTACCTTGCATGCTCATCATGCTAGGGCCGTCCTCCTGCGGCCGAGGCGCACATGGCCTATCGTTATAGTCCGTTGATGTCGTCTGACCGCGGCGGCAGCCCCAGTACCGCCTTAGAGCTGGGCAAGCCCGAGTTTTGCCGAGAATCCGAAGACCAGACAGGACGTCCACAAGAACCAAGGTTCGACACGTACTTCGCACCTACTCACGAGAAGGATGCCATGTACAGTACACCGTTGACGGAACAGAAACAGGCATCATCGAATTTTGTTCTGGATTCGCTGCGGTACCTTCTCATGTCCGTAAAGCGCCACGATCTATCTGTTGGTCCTTTTCCTGCGAAATTATAACTGTACATGATGGATTGCAAGCGAGTGTGTGAGGTGAGGTATTGTATGCTACGTGGAACGACAGCCAGAAAGCGTAAGTGTATGTACGCGTACGAGGATGACACTACGTAAGGAAGACGCGCTTGTGGCAATAAGATACTGTGAAAAATGAGAAAGAAACTAATAACAAGCAGCTGAGCAGAAAGACTCCGAAGGATCAAAGAAGGAGAGAAGGTGCAGGGCAACGTCAGGTCCTATGTAAAGTACAATCAATGCTCAACGCTAAAAAATCTCGCACGGAGCAGCAATCCATCCGCAGGCCACACCTGTAAGTACTATGTACATATCTGTGCATAGTCCGTGGGAGACGACTCAAAATCACAAGTAACACAGCCCCACAGCACCGAACGACACTCTATGGCTGCAAGACAAGTTGCGCGCCATTGAGCGAAGACATAACGTTGACATGACTCTGGTTGTCAAACGGCCGACCATGGAAGAACCGTTGCGACGGTCGTGGGGGTACGCCGACCCATCCCCGAATTTCCGAGGGCGAAATGAGGTCATACTCCAGGCATCTCCCAGGCGGCTGCGCGGCCGCCGCCGACGTTGAATCGCCGCTCGCTGACGTTGTAGTTGGCAACGAGGGGAGGAACATCCGAATCTTCGCGTCGTCGTTTACATCCGGGTCACCGCTCGATGTCGACGTGGACGGAGATGAGGATGTTGACGATGTAGCCTGGGAACCGCGGTCGTCATCATTGTCGCCGTCGGAATCGTAATTGTCATCGAACTGCGTGCCGTCCCAAGTCAAAACGTCCGCCTGCGCGAACATCGTGACGACATCGAATGTACCCTCGTATTTCGAATCAAGCGAAACGCGGGTCTTCCCGAGGTTGTTAATGGCTCGTAGTTTAAAGCTCGCCTTGGGAGAGTTGTCTGCATGGGCAACGGCGACGTTCAGCGGCGCATTGAAAGTCTCCGCATACGAATAAAACTGTGCGCCGGGAAGAGGGGGAGGAGGTCCATCCTCATCGGAGTCATCAGAGTCATAGGTTGAGTTTGTTGTTTGAGGCGCATGCAATGTGATGTTCGCGTTGATGCCGCTGTAGCATACGATAAGCTGAAAGACCGAGCTAGAAAGATGCATGGACGCCAACCTATTGCCAGTGGCGAGGTGCATAAATGTAGGTCCATCCCCATCATTATACAGGTCGATCTGGGCGTTGATGGGTCTAGATAGGATGGAAGAGATTGAGATGGACAACACTTCCAAAAAAAATAACGCCGTACGTACGCGGAGACTGTCTCCAGATTAATCTGAGTTGTTACCTTGAAGTTCCCTCGAATCTCAGCTAAAGACGCCTTGACTGTCGCTGATTGCGCTTGTAGGGACTACGAGAAGGGTTAGATCTGTCAGCCAATGTGGCTATAAATTATGGGGCTTACCTCAACAAAGACGCCAGCCATTGCTCCACCAAAAACTACGCTGTTGAATGTCACTTGTGGATCGAGCTGTTGGTATGTGTGTTGGAAATGTGGAAGGTGGCATGTGAGGGAAGGAATATTGAGTGGGGAAGTGTGATTCTGAGGAAGAAGGAGAGTGATGTTGAAAATCAAGCCGTCGGATGTGCTCAGATTTTGGGGGGCCTAGCGGGAAGTCATGAGTGACACCCTTCTGGTGAGAACCTCTCATGTGAATAAACGCACAAAAAGATACAGGCCCCCGCCAGAACCAGTCTCCATGAGACAGACGTTGGTAGCATGTCCGAGGTGCTTGCTTGTGTGATGCATTGTCACATGTACGACGCCGTCGGGAACTGTGACGTCGTCATTCACGGCAACGAGCAAAGAGCCCGTGAACTGGTTGAGGTAACTGGCGTTGGTTGCATATGTGATGTTGGTGTTGAGGAAAACGGAACCATTGACAGGAACATGGTACTCCAATCTAGTGCCGAGATGAGAGGATAAATGGTCAGGGAAAGCGATTAGAGCATGGCTACGCACTCTGACACATAGATCGCGCCATCCGGTCTATCCTTCACATTCCAGGCATTACATGACTTGGCTGCAGAAATCAGCAAGGGTGTGTCGCCTAGCTGAATGGTCTTGGGTGGTAGAGGGTCATTGTCTTCCCAAGGTGGATAGGGACTCGAAGTGACGACGGATTTCCGCTTTGTCTTCTGCAATGGTCATACAAAAAGGTCAACGTTGGTTGGTTCGAGGAGAGACCGTGAGAGGGGCCGGGCGTACCATGACAATGAGGGGAACACCAATCACGACGGTCAGGACAAAATATGCAGCAAGTACGTATATGGAATATTTCCTGCATCTCCGCCTGCGGGTACGCTTCTTCTGAATATCGGAATAGGATTGTGTTGTAGGCCTTAGCTGGGCCTGGGAGGCTTCGTAGTCGGGAAGGGAGGGAGTGGGAGTGTGGGCGCGAGCTACAGGGAGAGAGGAGGAAGAGGCTTCAGCCACGAGCTTTGGCGGATGCTGCTCGTCGTCGTTCTTGTCGATTCCATCGAGCAGGATCATGGCCAGGAGGACTACGAGCTGAGTGGCATGAAGATCTCTGAGGAGGGACCTGGCGGGAGGAGAGGGGCGTTACTGAGACGGGGAGTGCGAGAGCTCGCAACGGCCAGAGCCGCTCTCGGCGCCTCCCGAGCCGTGCCCTCCCATTCGCCGCTGCCCACGTCCCCATCATCCCCAGATCTCCGTCGATCCCGTGTCCGCGTCCCTCTCCTCCCTTTCTCGCTCTACTGCCTCCTCCCTCTCCGGCCCGCGACTCACAATCCAGAACACACTCTCCCATTCAGTCCCCACGCATATAGCACACTTTCTCCTCGTCTTTGTCCCAAGCCGCGTCCGGCCTTGCCTTCCCAGTTTTCACGCCTCCCGACGTGCGCATCATCTGACAGTTCACAGCCTCCTAAATTCGATGCTATAGCTAGAGTTTCAATGCCGGGGATACCCTCGTAAATGCGCTCCTAGAAGGGTGTCGAATACACCAATGCCGCTGTCTGGACCATACCTGGGAAGTTGTCGGCCCCATTGTCGTACCGGCAAAGTGCTTGTCCTTTTCGTGTTGCAGCATGTAAGTCATCAGTATGTCACATGGATCGTTTTGTTCTCAGAGCAGCAAGGGCCGGTCGTCCCGACTTGAAGCTTGAAGCTTAACCGCCTTGACTGCTGCATTTCCATACGACTCGCAGTGGCTTGACTCCAAGGAGTTCTAAACCTTCTCGCGCGTCGCGGGGCCGCACATGGAGAATATTGTTAGAACGCCGGGGCTTTCAAGTACCGGAGAGAGGAAAGCGACTCCTTTCCATATTTCAACTATGTCGCGGTCATTTGCAACCCAGGCATAAGTCACGAATTGCGGAGTAACTGGCCCCATGGCAATGTGCACTGATCATTACATTTCCAAATGGGATCGTAAATTGACTCAGAGTACAACATCGGCGAAATCAGGATTTACTCTCTAAAGGAGCGGTGAAATAACTTATGATGAGGACGGTGAGGGAAATGTTGCATTACCTTGGTCTAGTAGGACAAGGCTTTACTGGGTTCATAAACCAACCTCCAATGTAGAAGTCTCAGCTAACTGAAGTCAGAACAGTACTGTGGTTCCACAGTACCAAGCGGAACCTCAAGGCCAGCCAACGAAAACTAGATCCCGAGATCTGGGGAACACTTTGCAGGCTGACTCGTGACCGTAAATGGAGGGTGCGATAGACTTGTGCGCTCGAAAGCTGCGCAGTAACCAAGTACTCGCGAAGTGAATGGCAATGCTTCCTGCGGACAACCGAAGAGATCAGCAACGTACATAAACACTTCTTGTGCCTGAACGCAGTTTGCTGAACTGTGCATGAATTATTACAGTAAATAACTTCATTACTGTCGAGTAACTACAGCAGGACCAAGTCGAATGAAATCACACCCTACTCAGTCTCATATACTTACGTCTCAGCTTCTCACGTTTGGCCAGACCCGGTTATCTTTCCAGGCGGTCTACAGGGTGAACTACTAATTACTCAACAAAAAAATCTGACCTAGATCTAACATCGCAAATGACCCCGACCTGGAGGTCTCAAAGGCGTCGGGAAGCGACGGGAAGTTCGTCTCGGGGAAACCTTCCACGAATGGTGTTCCAGTAGAGTGGGCCTCCACGTACTGCAAGAATCCACACATGAGGATAAGAATGGAGCCACGGTCGAATAGTGGAGTAGCAACTGGCAATGAGAACGAGGAGAGGGGGGATGACAAGTTGACTTAACGAGGGCGTTGATTGTTGCGGACCGCATCGCAAGCGTAGGGGAACAAAAGGGGCCCAGACCTCTGTCGTCGCCTTGCATGCTGATCGCACATGGTTCTTGGGACTCAGGATGCATACTGTTCACCGTTGTGCTTGCATGGGTGGAGTGCGGCTTGCTGGCCGTCGAAGATCAGACGACGTTTTGGCGGTGAGTAGAGAGTGGCTGAACGCGTTGAACGGCGTCCTCTGGCTACGAAGATTGGGGTATGTGAGATGTACACGAATGCCAAAAAAGGTTTCTGGCCGTTGAAGAACAAGCGTTTGCAACTGAATTCGAGGGGTTGAGGATCTCAACGCAGTGCTAGAGGATGATGACGGAGGAAGAATGTCAGCGGCCACACGTGCACTGAATAACTCTAGAATTCTCCGTAGTCAGGATGTCGAACAGTGGGAGAAGTGGACGGACTCATCATGGACCGCTGAATGACCATACTACGAAAGGGAAAAAGTTTGCGGGTAGCTTCGAACAGTCACTTAGGTTACCAGAAATGTGAAGTCGACGATTTGTTAGGTCTATGGCAGATGCAGCCTGATTCGCTGGACAAGGACAAGGAAGGCTACGATGGAGTCATGGGAAACCTATGAATGATACGACTGACCAAGAAGACCTTCGCCGACCCTTCCCGCCCGAGCCACCGAAGCCAGGGCTCCTTCCCATGGGCAATATTTTCGTCCAGCTGAGTCACAGAAGAGCGAAAGCGTCATTAGTGCTGAGAAGGTGACTTGTCCCCACGGAAGAAGGAACAACTTCATTGAGAATGCGAGTTGGGGGGGGGAAGGCGAACTGGTGGTGCAACCATCGTTGTCCGCATAGATAACGAATCCGTACTCCGCGGAGTGTTGTCCAGTGTTGCGATGCTGGTTTTCAGAAAATGGGCCAATGAGGACGAAAGGCAAAGAAAACAGGGTGGGAGCACGGCAACCCGTTGTCGAACAAGCATCGGCAGACCTAAACCAGGCGATCCGTAAGCAGTGTCGTAAGAGGCCAATGGACGGGGGTGCAATGGGGCGGACGCGAACGCAATTCCAGATTCAAGCACATGTCGCAGGAGGAATTCCAGATATCGTGGTGGACGACGCCCACAATTCCAGATAGAGGAGGGGCGGGGCGATGTGCGAAAGCCACCGAGGCCGGCCGAGGTCCAATGGGGACGGGAACATATCCCGCGGCGCACTCCTCTCCCCGGGCGCTTTTGTATCCTGCCCGATACGATTGGCCTGTGGTTCGCTTGCGCACCGCCAGCTTCCCGCCTTGCACGTCCTCCGCGACAGCCTGCGCGACATGCAATCAGTGGAGCGTGTGTGTTTCGAGAGGATCGCGGTCGCTGAGGGCGGTGGATGACTGTGCACATTCCGCGGCAACAAGTCAGAACGTGTCGATTGCGTGATCTCCTGCTCACTCTTCCTCATCCTATATAATATGCGATCAGTCCCCGACAAGATGCCTCACTCTTCACCACATATCCCGCTCTCGTCCTCGTACATTCCCTGAGACCACTCAGTTACCCTTCTTGTGCACCCGTTCAATTCCAATAGAAAAATGGCCAACGCTCCCCACGGTGGTGTTCTTAAGGTACGTGTTCACAAGCTTATTGCGTCGAACGCGCCATTCATCATCAAATGACGACAGGATCTTATTGCGAGGGACGAGCACCTTCGCGAGACCCTCAAGGCTGAGGCTCACACTATCCCTAACATCATCCTCACCGACGTATGTTTTTTATCGACATCCACTGATCTGTTCGCTGATGATGTCATAGCGCCAACTATGCGATCTCGAGCTGATCATGAACGGTGGCTTCAGTCCTCTCGAGGGCTTCATGAACGAGGCGGATTACAAGAGGTACGCATCACAGTCTTGGTCAAGCTAGTGCACAATGTTTACATTTCGTATAGCGTGGTGGACTCCAACCGTCTGGCTGAGGGTGCCCTCTTTCCTATCCCTATCACTCTGGATGTCTCGCGCGAGGACATCGACCGTCTTTCCCTTGATTCCGGCTTGCGCATTGCTCTCCGGGATCCCCGCGACGATGAGGCTCTCGCTATCATCACCGGTACGTACGTCGGGTTCTACACCGTACTTCAGTAGCTGAGTAGTGTCATTGCATATAGTGGACGACGTCTACCGCCCTGATCAGGTTAAGGAGGCCATTGAGGTCTTCGGCGCTGACGACCCTGCACACCCGGCTGTTGCGTACCTTCGCAACAAGGTTAAGGAGTACTACGTCGGCGGAAAGATCCAGGCCATCCAGCCCCCAACTCACTTCGATTACGTTGCCCTTCGCTGTGAGTGTTTTCTGACATTCTCTTACGTCACGCGACACTGAACGCTCTTGAAGACTCTCCCGCTGAACTCCGTGCGCACTTTAAGAAGCTTGCATGGCGCAAAGTCGTCGCCTTCCAGACCCGTAACCCCATGCACCGCGCTCACCGTGAGCTCACCGTCCGCGCCGCTCGCCAGCGCCAGGCCAACGTCCTCATCCATCCCGTCGTCGGTCTCACTAAGCCTGGCGACGTCGACCACTATACTCGCGTGCGTGTGTACGAGGCAATAATGGCCAAGTACCCCAACGGCATGGGTCAACTCGCTCTTCTCCCGCTTGCCATGCGCATGGCTGGTCCCCGCGAGGCGCTCTGGCACGCGATCATCCGGAAGAACTTCGGTGCGACACACTTCATCGTCGGGCGTGACCATGCTGGGCCCGGCAAGAACTCGCAGGGCAAGGATTTCTACGGCCCGTACGACGCACAGGATCTCGTCATGAAGTACCACGACGAGCTCCAGATCGAGATGGTGCCCTTCCAGCAGATGACGTACCTCCCCTCCTCCGACGAGTACCAGCCCGTGGACGAGGTCCCGAAGGGTGTCCAGACGCTGGACATCTCGGGCACAGAACTCCGCCGCCGTCTGAAGACTGGCGCGGCCATCCCCGACTGGTTCAGCTACGAGTGCGTCTGAACTTTGACTGCGCTCGAAGTTGTATGCTAAAATTTGGAACGTTCTGTCTAGCGCGGTCGTCAAGACCCTCCGGGAGAGCTACCCCCCACGTCTCAAGCAGGGCTTCGTCGTCTTTGTCACGGGTCTCCACAACTCGGGCAAGGACATGATCGCGAAGGCCCTTCAGGTGACCCTCAACCAGCAGGGCGGCCGCAGTGTCTCGCTCTTGCTCGGCGATACCATCCTCCCCGAACTTGATACCCGTACGTACTGCGGAACTTTATACATATATGTAGCGCAATTCACTCACATAACATGACCAACTATTCCCAGCCTTCTCTGCCAGTGCCGAGGAGCGCTCCAAGAACCTCCAACGCCTCTCCTTCGTCGCTGCGGAGCTCGCCCGTGCGGGTGCCGCAGTCATCCTCGCGCCTACTGTGTACAGCCAGGCGGCTCGTGACACCGTCAAGGGCACGATCCTCTCGCAGGCGGGCTCCGGCGCGAACTTCTTCGCGATCGACGTCGCGACGCCCCTCGCGCACTGTGAGGAGAACGACCGCAAGAACGTGTATGTGCGCGCACGCACTGGCGAGATCACTGGCGTTGCGGGCATCGACATCGAGTTCGAGCCATTCGAGCGGGCACAACTCACTGTCGACATCACGAAGCAAAACATCCCTGAGATTGTGCACAGTATGTTGTTCTTCCTCGTGACACTGTTGATACCTAGACCTGACCTTCCTTTCAGGCATTGTCCTCCTGCTGGAGACTGAGTCACTGTTGTAGATTGGTCCTTGAAGATGCGCGCTCAGGATCTCATGTGGTCCCAGGGGTATGACTGGCGGTTTGAACATCCCTCGATGGGCTGGCCGCCCATTTCATCTTTTTAGATCATCTCATCATGTTTTGGGCTGTGGTGTATGTTTGTGGGATCCAGGATAGACCATGTACATATGCTAGAGATCGCACACCATAATTTATCCCCATCGCATTCAGACATCCATCACATAGTAGATTACATGGATTATGCAGCACAATGACAGTGTCCGACCACCGAGTATTACCTCAACGCGTTCCTTGTTTAGACGCACTTTATCGCGTAGAATCTTGACACATTTTCCGCGTGAACCCTGTCCCCGTTGGATTGGTATCACTTTGCTTCTTAGACTTATGCAATAGTCATTCGCAAGTCAGTTTGCACTGCATCCACCCTATGGTTCCATTGACAGTCCAAGTCACGTCTGAGGATAGAAAGGACATGCTCAGCATGGGCCCGAGCCAGAACTTTGCGTTTAAAATCATGTCAACATTGGATCAAACCCCACTGCCACTTAAATCTTGAAACTTTCCGTGTTCAGATGTCCATTGGGGGTCATGGTTTGTACGAACGCTAGAAAGATGGCAGTCCAGGTCACCAAACTACATGGATCCGGGATGAGACTCCAAACTTGAGCTTCACAAGGGCAAGAGATCCAAGAACGAGGACTCGGTAGAAAATGGAAGCCGGACTGCCAGACATGTTATGTTGGGCAGCACGGTGGTTGCTGAGTGTACCAAATGTGGATATGGCATTCAACCAATTTCCAAGCCTCCGCCCACGGCGCTCAGCTTCAGCGCTTGAGTGTGGATCACCCAGATCAACCGTCACCTCGACCACAGCGCTACGTCCGTACCCTCGCTCTTTTTGCCCCTTCAGCACCTCATATTTCTTTCCATGGCTCACTAGAGGTCTCCGGATATTTATCCACCAGGCATACCGGAGCAAGTTCGGGTTTTTGGACTACATACCGATCCCCAACCCCGTGAATTGTGACAGTCTCAAGGGACCAGTGCAACCAGTGTACGGATGTCAAATGCCGCCACCTCGGGTATGTCGTTAGATTGCCTCAGTGCTGCATGGGCATCACGATCAGGAGCTGATGAAGATGACGTTTAGGCAATCCGCCTTGGCTGTGGCGCCGCGCGCATCAAGATTCAGTAGTCATGTTCTCATTTGCACATTTATTGGTCGGCTCGGCGGTACAGAGACACAGCCAGAACACCAACCAAACCACGCCCGGCGCCGGCGAGACGATGCGGGTTGTCGATGAAGAGATGCCAGATCGTGGTATTGGTATTGGTAAATTCAGGCGGGGGGAGACAACCCGACGTGGGTGGGTCTCCCCTCCTCTTCCGTCTGTCTGTCCCTTCCCAAGTCTCTCCTTTCTGTGTCTCATCGGGCTCCCTCGGGCCAACTTGTTGTCATTAGGGCGACTGGAGGTGTTTCGACTACCTCCATACTCATGACGCACATACTTTGCTTCCTTTTGTCGCTCTTTTTTCTCTTCTCTTCTCTTGCAAATATCTTATCCGCGAACGCGGCGATCGTCAACTTGGAGGGCGTGCGGAGGGGCTTGAGTACCACGGGCAACGCGTTGTCGAGGAGGACAGGAGTCGTGGACTTGCAGAACAGCGGAGGTATCGAGTATTACACGAACCTGACGCTTGGTGAGCGGTCATATCGTGTGTTAGTGGACGGTGGGAGGTAAGTAGGCTTATTCTGTTTGTTGGGTTTCTGAAAGCTTGACAGTGATGGCATGTCTCATTGCAGTGCCGACCTGTGGGTTGCAGGAAAGGTCCCCAATTCCGCTTCAACCCCACATGTGGTGACTATCCACTACGAGGATTCGTATGTTTTGGGTACGTGCACGTTGCATTCCTTTGAATCCGAGCGCATTGACATTTGTTTACAGGACAGGTGAATACTGCAACCCTTCAGTTTGCAGGTGTTACTATCATCAACCAATCATATGGTGAGTGGAATATGCAAGGGACTGGACGCGGTCAACATTGACGAGAAGAGCAGTCGAGCAAGCAGTCGACCCATCATATCCTGATGGCCAGGGCGTCCTCGGAGTCGGCGCCTCCAGGCTGTCCACCATCCTCTCAACCCTTTCCGCTCCTGCTGGGAATACGGTAATTGACAACCTCATCGAGGTGGAGGGTACGGGTTCGAACTTCGTCACGTCCCTCGTTAGCCGCCCTGTCGACAGCTCGGGCACCGTGTTCACCCAGCTGACGATCGGCGAGGTTGTGTCTGACCATATCGATGTGCAGACGGCGGCCCAGTTGCCCATCTCCAAGAATGACTGGGACTCGCATTGGCTGGTATCTTTGGACGAAAGCGGTGCCATTGGACCCGACAACCTGGTGGTTAGGGCATCTAGAGATACTCAGTTGAAGGTCATCTTCGACGCGGGCTACACTATGTCTCAGGTACCGGAGTAAGTATTCCCCCGTTTTATGCACACATTTTAATCTAATGCCGAGAGGTATAACAGAGCGATTGCGTCGGTCATTTATTCTCGCGTACCTGGAGCGAAACTAGCTACGACCGGTGCCTCTTCCTCTCCAGTCTGGACAGTGCCCTGTGATTTCGAGCTGAACATCACGTTCAAGTTTGGTGGCGTATCTTATCCCGTCCACCCCCTTGATACAGTCATGCGGGATATCGCGGGTCCCATCAACGACCAAGGTTCTGCCTCCTGCATTGGAGCGTTCCAGCCATCGAATATTACTAACCCTTATGACATTCTGTTTGGCATGACTTTCCGTAAGTATTGATTGTACTATGTCATAACACTTCGACCACGCAGTTAACCCCTTTTCCAGTTCGGAACGCGTACATCCTCATGAACCTTGGCGACCAACCCTACGTCCAGCTCCATTCACTCACCAATCCCGCGCAAGCCCACCAGGATTTTGTCCAGCAACGCCTGGGGGGTGTGGATACGACTGGCTCACAACAGCTACTTCAGGATTCTGCAGAGCTTGGCGACGACTCGACGCTGAAGTCCGCAGTGGACAGGAACAAGGTTATAACCATCACAGGTATCATCATCGGCGCATTCGTCCTTCTCTGCACAATCGGCATCCTTGGTACCTGGTACTGTAAGCGAAGGTATCATCGCCTGCACGCTGTGACACTCGAGACTTCCCTACCTGTCGACTCTGCGCACACCTCCCCCACGTCGAAGGAATTCAAGGACACTCAGCCCAAGTCCCCCCTCATATTCCTTTCCGCCCACTTTTCTGTTCATTCCGAGCAGAAATCGGCTGTCACTGTGACAGGACAAGTTCCTCGAGGGGCAGACCATTTGTTGGTCAAGAAGCAGAGCATTCTAGCCGCCCGACACTGGTCCACTGGTATCCCCACATGCCCGGCAGAAGTCGTGAAAACGTCCCTTCTGGACAATGCCCGTATCGGCCTCCTCGCCGTGTCATATGCCCAGGAGGATGGTCCGATTCTGATCATCGGGGAGAAACCGCTGCCAGTTCCGAGTCCTGCAAGCGACGATAAGAAGGATGGACACCCTCCGCCGAAAGATGAATCGAACTACCGGGTCTTTTCTCCAGGCTCGTCCGAGGACCGCAAGCGGCTCACCACCTCGTATGGCGTGACGATGTCCCAAACACCCGCCACCCTGACACGATCAGCACAGGCAGGCGCACCAGACGCGCACAACTTCCCGCCCCTTCCGCCCCCAGCGCTGCTAGCGGATTCCCTTCCTTCGCAGGGGTCGGCCCCTTCTCGTCCGCTCCCCAACCCGCATACGATGGCTGGAAACCGCCGGCATTCACGGGTGATGATTAGTGCGTTCGAGTCTCTATTCGGCCAGTCAGCCGCCAGGCGATCCAGGCCAAGCATGTCACCGGTCTTTGACACCTCAGGCGTGACGCTCGGGAAGGGCAAACCCGCCTCGGAGTCGAGAAAATCGTCTACCAGGACGTTTAGCTTCCGGGGCTCACGCGGCCGTCGATAGCACTGGCGCATCGTGGCCCGCGTTCGCTGTCCCCTTTGTATCTGCTCACGCCCATGCCAACGTTCACGTTTACCCCCAGGCGGTTTAGGTTCCCCTTCTTGTCTGGGTATAATGTACGTTCGGTTTAAATCTTCCCTCCCAATGCTTCTAATTCGCTTTGCTGCCTCGATATAGGACGTCCACTCATCCCACCGCACACGTTCCTTCGCGCACTTCTGGGTACAAAACATGGTCTAATTTATAATGCGTCGTATATCGCTGCACATAGTTCAGGTCAGACAGTATTAATCATCCTCAGGCTATGCTTCTGCATATGCCTGCCTCTCCTTCGCGCTTCAAGATGACATCGGTCGAGCGAATCTCGGGTGACTTGGAATGTCATTTTCCAACCACTGACATATGCCGACAGG
The DNA here is from genome assembly GCA_022814645.1 of Ganoderma meredithae. Lineage (NCBI taxonomy): Eukaryota > Fungi > Basidiomycota > Agaricomycetes > Polyporales > Polyporaceae > Ganoderma > Ganoderma meredithae. Next base: position 393,234 of record JAKLMY010000005.1, on the reverse strand, counting down.
TTGCCAAAGTATATATGCTCGACAGAGCTTTCGAGAGTTATTTGGACCCAACGCTGTCTACAATTCATCATGTTTGACGTGATCTCGGCCCGAAAGCTATTTCATTCGTCATCATCGAGCGGGAAGGCATGTGGCAAGTTCCCAAGCCGGGCTTGCGACGTATGGCATACATACAAGTTGCTGCAGGTAACGGCCCTCCGGCCAACCCTTGTCACAGGTCGAAGTTGCCATCGACTTATTTTGTGCCGAGACCAAGAACTCTTTTGAGTGCTGCTGAAGGCGTAAATCCATAGTCTAGACCGACTCCTTTCTCGTTTATGTTCCGTGGCGGTGCAGAGGAGAAGAACGGTGGCATGATGCTGCCAGGGGGAGGAGAAGACGATGCGGTGCTTGTGCATTGTCGGCGATGACGGCTATGACCGAAAAGTGAGCGCTTGCGCCCAGAGGAACGCCGTCATCACAGCCCCGTTGCACACACGCATACATTATACATAGACAGACCCGTGGCGGCTGCGTGTGCCTTGCAGCGCGTGGCTTTCTCTTCTAATTATTTCCTCCCTTTCCTCACTCTCGCTCTGCTGGTCCTCTGGTCTGCGTCCCCGACCTCGTCTGGTGGCCATGAAGTTCCTTGTGCCATCCCTACTCCTCTACCTTTCATGCCTCCTAGATGAGCTCCCGATCGCTCGAGCAATCCGTCTACCCCTGAAGGCGCGCATGGGAGGCTTTGGGGATGGTGGACTGGCACGGAGGGCGAGTCTCACGGGTACTCCGGATTTGACGAACCAGGGGAACATGCAATACCAGACGAACATTACCCTGAATGGCCAGGCATTCCAAGTGCTCGTAGACACCGGAAGGTTGGTACTAGCCCACACGCCCCCTGCATCTCTCATTCATTGGAGCACGCTCGCAGTTCGGACTTGTACGTGGTGGGAAGCGTGAGTGGTGCGAAGGACACTGGCAAGACTGGCTCCGTCACCTATGCGATTGGTTCCACGAAAGGTGCGTGTTGCTGTCTCTTCGATGTACCATCCTCGGGTGCTTATGACGTCGGCGCAGGCCCGATCAAAACAGCCACAGTGGAGCTCGAAGGGTTCACGGTCGACAATCAAGTGTTCAGTGAGTACACTAACCCTACTCTGCGTGAGTGCTCTGACAATATTATTACGTCTAGTTGAGCAACCGGTAGACAGCACGCATTCAGCAGGGACCGGGATCGTTGGTCTCGGTCCTGGTGGTGCGTCCACTATTCAGGAGATCATCGCGTCCAGCGCAGGCGACCCGATTCTCGACCGCATATTCAGGCAGAATACCTCCACTCCCAACTACATTACCATCCTTCTCGGTCGTGCTGGTGACCCCACAGACACCTTCGCTGGAGACCTCACTATCGGGGAGGTTGTTTCTCCATTCAATAATGTCACTAGCCAGCCAAGGCTTCCAGTGACGCAGATGTCTAACCGTAATGGACAGCACTGGACGGCTATGCTGGATAAGAACGGGATCATCGGTCCCGACGGAAACCGCATAAGCACGACAAAGCATGCTACCGGCAACAAGCTCACGGTGATGTTTGACTCTGGCTTCACTTTCCCTCAGGTGTCTAAGTGAGTCTTACTCTAGTCCTTGTTCAAAGAACGCATATCTAACCTGCACATAGAAACATCGCGAACCAGATTTACGGTCGAGTACCTGGTGCCGTCTTCACCAATGTCACCGGAGGTACCGCTCCAATGTGGACCCTGCCATGCTCGACCGAGCTGAACATTACCTTCATTTTCGCGAATGTTTCCATTCCTATCCATCCGCTTGACACTGTCACGAGTGCTTTGGAGGGTCCTCCAGATGATACTGGTGTGCCTACCTGCGTCGGTGCTTTCCAGCCTATCACTACCGACATCCAGGGTTTCGACATCATCCTGGGCATGTCCTTCCTCCGCAATGCGTACATGCTCATCAATTTTGGTGACTTCGTTGACGGCGCGCTCACCAAGGTCGGCGACCCCTACATCCAGCTGCTCCCGCTCACGGACCCCAAAGAAGCGCACGCGGACTTTGTCAAGATCCGCATGGACGGCATCGACAAGAGTGCCGACCTCCATCTCCTTCCCGCTCTTCCGGACAATGGGGAGGATGGCAAGACCGACGACTCCCAGGAGGATACCCTGCACAGGTACCTTCCGTACATCATCGGCGGAAGCATAGCGGCTGGCGTGATCGTCCTGTCCATAATCGTTGGTGCCTCATACCGTAGTTCCGCAAAGAGGAGGTACCGCCGCCTGCACGACCCGGCACCGACTGGACTACCCTCGCACGCCACGAACGGTGCACCATTCCAGGACTACCAACCTACACGTCGTTACTGATTGTGGGAGCTATCTTATGAGATTCTGCTTCACCTCTCGTACCTCATCTGCATGCATATTTGTTTTGATCTTTGCATACATCCATGGACTACTGAGTGGCACACTGACAATGTATCTGGACATTGGTATTTGCATGAATACATACATCGTAATTATGACACCCCTGAGGTGACGTGATCATCCTCTCTGGTGTTCTTCTGCAAAGATTGATGCATAGCAGGACCTCCGTTTGCCTTGGTCAAGGGCTCTCGATCTCATTACGGCAACTCACCTATTCCACATCCACTAAGTAGGGCCCACTACTTGTACAGCGCCTCGCGATCCTCTCGACCAAACCTGCTTCTGTAGTCCTTCACAACCGCCTTGGCCACGGGGCCGGAGGCATCGGAAGATGACGACGGGGAAGCATGCACGATCCGCGACCAGCTGCGCGCCGGGACCGGGGAAAGTGAACCCACCGCATGGAGGGACCGCGGCCGAAGGCCAACAGCAACGGGCGGTGGGCTGGGCGGCGAAGATCGCGATATCGAGCCATTGTTCCCCGGCGTCTCGCACGACGGCGAGGCCCCGGCACGACGGACGGGGTGGACAAAGCGCAGTGGACAAGGTTCAGGAGGCGATGATGCGGGACAGGACGGGATTGGTCTGGGCTTCACGTTGCGGGGAGGCGGATGGCGGCGCCCTTGTATCCCAATGCGGCGAGGAGCACGGCGCCACTCACCGTTGCGCGTGACGAGCATCACGGCCCGCGTGGGGAGGGTGGCGGAACGAGGGAGAGACGTACCATGGAAGGCCCGGACGGGGAGGACAATGGGGGAGCGGCGACAGCGAGGGACGCTCTGAGCCGGGACCGCGCACGTTGCCGGCCGCACCGTCGGCGAGGTTGAGGACGGCGCCGTGGAGGGATGGGCAGCTGATGGAGACACGGGGGACTCCCACGGTGTCGAGAACGGGGTGGGTGGTGATGTAGCGCTGATCGCATGGGCGCCGCCACCAGAGGCCCGGGGGACGTCACTGCGGACGGTTGCGAGCGGGCATGGGAAGGGGAAAAGAGGGGCAGGACACGGAGGCGGCAGGAGGGTTGGAGATGGAGAGAAGGACGCAGAAGGAGGGGCCATGGCCGGAGATAAGCTGATGAGGGCGACTGGTCGGAGTTCGCCATGGGCAGTGACGAGCAGGCCGCGCTGTGGGCCCGGCGCACGCGTGCGAACCGAGTCCGAGCTGGGCTGTCGGCTCTGGCGCTCGCCCTTCCCCTTCTCAACGCCCCCAGCAGCAGCTTCCTCCCTCTCCCCATCATCCCCCTCCCCGTCGTCGTCCCATCCCCCCGCCCCTCCGTCCCCACAAGCGCTCACCCTGGATTCCGACGTCGACTACATGCTCAACGGTCACGACGACGACCCCATGGCGTCGGGCGCCCTCTCCCCTGCCCCCCTCAGCAACAGTGAGGACAGCGACAATACCATGCAGGTCGACTCCGATGTCGACGTGACCCGAAATCCCGACGCCGATGCCGACGGCGAGTACGATGACGATGAGCCTGACGGCATCCCCCAGGCCAGTGGCGCATCGTCCTCCTACCACAACAAGCGCGTTGTACGTGGTTATGCTTCCTGGTAGCGTGGTTCAGCGTTGTTGACAGTATAGGGATCATGGCAGGTGAAGGATGAGGACGAGTCGGTACGCGCGTCTCATATTAATTCAGCTGGGTCCGCTCATAGCCACATCCACCAGGGCTACGAAGACAACCTGGACGAAGCAAATGACGACGACGAGGATGCTTCATATGCCGACGAAGAGTATGGCGCACCGAAGAAGAAGGCCCCAAAGAAGAAGAAAGCACCGTCCAAGCCGAAAGGTACGCCCCATCGTAATCTCAGCCACCGCTCCTTGGCGAACAAAGCTCTCGCGTGTAGTCATCCCTCGACAAGTCGCCCCCGATTCCGACTCTGATTCCGATTATGGTGCGCGGTCGAAGAAGAAGAAGAAAACGCGCAACGCGGGCGACGAACTTCGCGTTTCGAGTCGAGGAGTGAAGATTCCAAACTACGTAGACGATGTACACGACTTCGATGACGATGAGGCGGACGCGATCACGTATACCGAAACGGCGGCGCCGATGAAGGAGGAGGACGAGATAGAGAACGTGTTAGGACACTGTAGAGACGAAGGGCACGAGAACGACCATGAAGATGACTGGTACACAAACATCGTGCGTCACTCCGTCTTATATATGCGCGTATTGCCATTCATTTCGCAATGAAATAGCGCTTCCACATCAAATGGAAGAATTTCTCGCACTTACACAACACAGACGAGGTATACGAGTTTCTCAAACGCTTCAAGGGCCTCAAACGCGTCGACAACTACATCAAAGCGTTCAAGGCGGACCAAGAGATACTCGCGGCTAGCAGCATCTCACCGGAAGATAGGGAAACTATCTTACTTCGGCGAGAGCGCGACAAGGAGGAACTTGAGCTTCACAAGACTGTCGAGCGGATCATTGCTCAACGTGAGAGCGAAACGGGCCAGGTTGAGTACTTCTGCAAATGGAACGGCCTCAACTACGACCACTGCACCTGGGAAACTCAAGAGGAAATCCGGCCGATTGGGAAGGAGCAGATTGACGCGTTCCGGCAACGGGAGGCTGAGGCCAGCTTCCCGTTCAAGAGTACGGTATACCCGCGGCACGCGCGTCCCTCATTCGAGAAGATCAAGGAGGACCCGCAGTATATTACGAACACCGGTGGCGAGCTGAAGGACTTTCAGCTCACTGGGTTGAACTGGCTAGCATATCTTTGGAGCAGAGGCGAGAACGGCATCTTGGCAGACGAGATGGGTCTCGGGAAGGTGAGCTGCTTCTGCGGCCTACTGTATACAGGTTTCGGTGCTAAGCACTGTACGTTCTCGCAGACCGTACAGTCTGTCTCTTTCCTATCATACCTCTTCCATGAACGGCGACAGTTTGGTCCGTTCCTTGTTATCGTCCCCTTGTCCACGATCACCGCCTGGCAGTCACAGTTTGCGACGTGGGCGCCGGAGCTGCATGTGATCACATACATTGGAAGTGCCACCGCCCGCGCTGTGGCTCGACAATATGAATTCGGGCCATCGGTTAAGAAGCTGAAGATGAACGTCTTGCTGACGACGTACGAGATCACACTTCGAGACGTGAAGGAGCTCGGTGAGATCAAGTGGCAGATGCTCATGGTGGACGAGGTACGTGTATAGCTATAGCCGCAGAGCTTCGCCGGAAATGAACCATCACTCAATTTTAAACCAGGCACATCGTCTTAAGAACTCTGAGAGTCAGCTCTACGAGGCTCTCCGTGGGTTCTCGGCAGCATCCAAGGTGCTTATTACAGGAACTCCACTCCAGAACAACGTCAAGGGTAAGTCCACATCCGTCTTTTGCATCGGTTGGCTTGCTTGCTCATCGGAATCGGCAGAGCTCCTTTCATTAATGCACTTCCTCATGCCTGAGAAGTGTAAGTTTTCTGCTTCTCGTGTGATCGAGGCTCGCAGCTAACGACAGTGAAACAGTCCAACTGACGAACGAGTTTGATCTCACGGATGCGGATCATGAAGTGAAGATCAAGGAATTGCACGACCAGCTCAGGTCCCTCATGCTGCGTCGCCTGAAGCGTGACGTCTTGACTTCACTGCCCACGAAGAGCGAGCGAATCCTTCGTGTGGAAATGAGTGCGATGCAGACTCATTTCTACAAGAACATTCTCACGAAAGTACGTGGTCTTCTGTCGCGACCGTGACTCCGACTAAATCCTCATCGCGGCAAAAGAATTTTCAAGCTCTGGTCAAGAGCGCCAACGGCAACAACAACATAAGTTTGTTGAATATTGGTACGTGCATGAACTGCATGGTGCTGAAACGTATCCACCGACCATACCTACAGCGATGGAGCTCAAGAAGGCGGCAAACCACCCTTTCCTTTTCGAAGGAGCTGAGACTCGGTCGACAAATGACGAGGAAGTCCTCAAAGGTCTCGTGATGAGCAGCGGGAAGATGGTTCTTCTCGACAAGCTACTTGCTCGACTACGTGCCGATGGCCATCGCGTCCTCATCTTCAGCCAGATGGTTCGGATGCTTGACATCATGAGCGACTATATGACCCTACGCGGGTATCTCCACCAGCGGCTTGACGGGACCGTGACATCCGAGCAGCGGAAGAAGTCCATTCACCACTTTAACCAGGCCGGCTCTCCCGACTTCGCATTCCTTCTCTCGACGCGTGCTGGTGGACTGGGAATCAACCTTGAGACCGCTGATACGGTCATCATCTTCGACGTGAGTATCTCGTCCACAAGCGTTCAGCTCTGTCGCGATGCTGTATCCTTGTATTCCTAACACGTTGCTGACGCGCTATTTCCGCCACTCTGTCAACAGAGTGACTGGAACCCTCAGAACGACCTGCAGGCGATGGCACGTGCCCACCGTATCGGCCAGAAATCGCATGTCAGCGTCTACCGGTTTGTGAGCAAGGACACCATGGAAGAGGATGTTCTAGAGCGGGCTAAGAAGAAAATGGTTCTGGAGTATGCAAGTAAGTGGTTCGCTTCGCCTGGCCTCCCGACCACGACCATGACGATCATTGCACAGTCATCAATCAGATGGACACGTCGCAGGCACACCTCAGCTCCAAAGGTGGCGCGTCCAAGGACCCCTCGAAGCCTGATGCGCTTAGCAAGGATGAGCTCCACGCAGTCCTCAAATACGGGGCGCAAAAGATGTGCGTTATCCTTGCATACCCTTTGCCTCATTGCGCCGACTAACTCGTCGTCTTTGCCTCCAGCTTCGACAAAGATGACACCCAGCAAAGCAAGAAACTGGACGAGATGGACCTCGATGATATTTTGAACCGTGCTGAGCAACATGAGACGGTTGCGGCGCAGAACGAGGGCGCGTCGCTTGGCGGCGAGGGCTTCCTGGAGCAGTTCGCCAACATCTCCGACGTAAAGAACGACATGAACTGGGAAGATATCATCCCCGTTGAGGAACGCCAACGGTTTGAGCAAGACGAGGACCAGCGCAGGGCCGAGGAGATTGCTGCGGCGGATACCAAGGACAGGAAACGGTCCCACGCACCAGTATCCTATGAAGGCATGGACGTCGAGCACACCTCTTCGGCACCCCCCGCGAAGAAGCCTCGTCATCCTGCACCTCAACGGAAGACACCAAGCCAGAAGGCGATGGAGCTCAAGGAGCGCGACGTCCGTGTACTTGTACGGAGTCTCCAGAAATGGGGCGATATCAGGCAAAGATATGACACCATTGTGCGTCTTCGTTCATTGTTGTTCTGACCATGGTTGACCTGATTTTAATCTTGCAGGTCACCGAAGCCAAGCTCACTGAGAAGAACCGTGGCATGATCCAGGATGTTGCGGACGACATCATTGAGCTCTGTGCGCGCGCTGTCGAAGAGAACAACACTGAGAAGCGGGCACGCATCGAGGCAGGCGAGACTCTTACCAACGCGCAAAAGAGCAAGGCAGTCCTGGTTACCTACAGGAACGTCAATAACATTAACGCCGAGACCGTACTCTCCCGGCATCGCGACTTGCAGATCCTGTTCAAGTACCTGGAGACACTCAACGACGAGGAACAATATTCATGGACGATCCCCATCGAGAATATTCGCCCAACGCTCAACTGGTCTGGACGGTGGGGCCCACAAGAGGACGCGATGCTGCTTGTCGGTGCGTACAAGTACGGCTTCGGCAACTGGGAGGCCATGGCGAAGGATGCTCGCCTTGGACTTGAAGGCAAGTTCTTCCTCGAGGAGGGCAAGAAAGGCGAGGACGCAGCCAGCAAGCCTATCCCGAACGCTATCCATCTGGTACGAAGAGGAGACTACCTTCTTGGTATCCTTCGAGAGCACGACGAGAAGATCCGTGCGATAGAGTCCACGCTGTCACGACGGGGACAGAAAGCGTCGTTGTCACCGCCGCCACCCGTTGCGTCTACGTCATCATATACGCCTGCGGTTAGGAAGCGTGCCGAGAGCGAGGCTGTTGCTTCGGTTGACGAGGGTGCCAGCAAGAAGCGAAAGCGGAGGCCAACACCCACTTTCACCGACTCCTCTTCATCGGATGAGTGGTACGTGTGCTTAAGCCTTGGCTCCTTTTGTTGTATGTTGACTTGTCAAACCAAGCCCGTCGATGGACGAGGCGGCTACGAAGGAGGAGTTGCGGCCGGTCAAGAAGCAGCTAGTATGCCTCACTACTCGGTTGTTTTGGATGATGTGTTCATGTTGCTTTCAGAAAAACCTCAAGCTCTCCGGTGGCGACATGCCTCGAGAAGACAAGGTCGCCATTCTCAAGGAGTCGTTAGCTGCTATTGGCAAACGCATAGAGTTGGTACTGCAGCAGAAGGCTGCCGCAGGCGAGGATCGTGACCGGTGGCGACGACACTTGTGGACGTGAGTGTGTTCTTATCCCTCCCAGTCCAATGTACCGATTCCCCGTCTAGTTTTGTCACGCTCTTCTGGCCCAAGAAAGTCAAGGCGGGGAAATTGGAGGAGATCCACGCGAAGATGGTCATGAAGGAAGGTGCACCGAGAGCCTCATCGAGCGACGGCACTTCTGCTGCGAAGAAGCCGCGGCTTAGTGCTGGTGCATCCAGTCGAGCAGGCGCACCTGCAGCCCCATCCGCATCTACGACTTCCTCGCACACAAACGGGAAGTACCGGTGACCACTGGCCGCTGCTTCTAGACAATTTTTCCTCGATTGTGACCTCCTCTTCACCCACTGTATCGTTGTACGACCCTTGTCTTCCTGTTATCGCTGTACTATTGTCACGACCATACCTCTGCATGCCAACGCTACCCTCCGCTTAGTCCGTCTTGTTTATCCACCAGTGTTCTCGTACCATACATGCTCAAGCTTGACTCTCAAGTCATTTTATTGCTCTCGGTCAAAGGATCTACCTGTCTTCGTAGCACTTACAACACGCAATCATCAGAATCACTCTAGTGTTACAACGCGTGCAATCATGATCATAGTAATACAACAGTATATCACAATGGAACCAATTACTGTATGTCTACTTCGTCTCCAATTCTATGGCAAGAAGTCAGTCGGTCGAAGGAAGACGTGGACAGTCGTAACAAGCCCAGGGAAGTGATAGTGACGGTAAGTCGTCCTACATTGGTGCGGATGTGAAGCCAGTTGCGGTGTGATCGTACACGGGGTTCCTCCGCACGCATTGTCGGTCTCCACGACTTATTGTGTTCGTACTGTGCAATGGCTCCCATCGGCCGCGATGCTAGGGACCACTCCGAGCAATGATCGTGTTCCTCCTACTTTACACCTACGGAGATGCTGTGAACGTTCAGCAGCATCGGCCGCACGAACGCAAGAAGCCAACGGGTGGCGTGATGAAAACCACAATCCGAGACCAAGCATCATGCAGGGCACTCACTCTCGGCCCTGGACGAAGATGGCCGGCTTGAGCGTCGAGGTCCCTCCACTACGCTTGCGGGAACGGGGGCTCGCGCCGATGCTTACGCTTATGAGCGGTTGGCCGTGCACGGTTGACTCGCCGCCGGTCAAGCTGGACTTGCGCTGCCGAGAATGCGATCGACGCCTTGACGAGCTGCCCGCCCCTACGACGTGGGGTACTGCTGCGACCCGTGCAGCTGCTCGCCACAGCGAAGTCTCCGCGTCAGCATCACGCGTACTTAAACGTAACATGCCAAGTGGCGCAACGTACCTTCGACAACTTTGGCGTCGGCTTCGCGGTGGAAGCTCTCCATGAGCGCCGTGTATCGTTTCACCTGCCATGCGAGCTGGCTCGCGCGGGCGACGTTCCCCTGGCTCATCGCCCACTTGCGCTCCTCCTTGAACCGCCGCCGCTCCGAGTCCGCTAGGCTCGCGCGTGCGCGCAGCACAGCGACCTCGCGCTCCTTCGGCGTGAGTTTGCCTTCGGGGTCGATGGACGATGGTACAGAGTCCAGGGAGATCGAGGGTGCAGTGCTGCAGTAGGTGAGGGTTGGAGTGATGGCACGGACGTCGCTAGAGCGGCCGTGGCGGTCTTCGATCCCGTGCCCGTCGTGGGCATGAGCGTGCTCCCTCTCTCGCTCTCGTTCCCGATCGCGTTGTTCGCGTTCGCGGTGCCGGTGGGACCGGGAGCGGTCGCGCCCGAAGGAGACGAGTCGGATGCGTTTTGGCGGTTCCGGGGGTGGCCCTCGAGAGGCGAGCACGACGGGAGAACGGCCGATGACGGACTCGGTGCTGATGCCGATTCCAGAGGCCCCGTCAACGAACTGGGCGAGGAGATCGGTAAAGAGGACGCCAAGCGCAATACCGAGGACGGTGCATGCCGTCTGGACGACGTCGCCGAGGCGGACGAAGTCGATGACTAGCTTGGCGAGAACGCCAACAACGGCTACAACGACCACCTGCGGGACTTGAGTGAGGGTGTTATGGATGAGGACTCCTTGGAACAGGCCGTTGAGGAGGTAGTCGGGGGTAGACGGAGGGGCTGTAGAAGTGGACGGTGTGAATGCGTTGATGAAGACGCGGGCGCCGAGGGCGAGAAGGAGAGGAAGTCCGGTCGTGAGTTGCATACAGGTTCAAGGAGGTGTGACAAGCATGAAGGGGTGTCCGCTGGCGGCGACGGCCCCGCAAGAAGCGAGCAGAGCGAGGACCACGACGGAGAGGACGAAACAACAGCCCCAGCGCCGCGCACAAACTCGAACTGGCCCATCGCGAACGTGGGAACACTCGGCTACGCCCTCCCGCATGTCCGGTCTGCAAACAGTCCAGCCCATTACACAAACAACGCACTAAAGTACAGCAACAACATATCCACACACTCAGGCCTCCGTGTCCACATAGTCTGCCATCGGATCGTCCGTCATCCGTCGGTTCATCCGGTACGCCTCTGGGATCCATTCTCAGCAAGAACCACGGACAGAACAGCCAGGTGGACCTACCGAGCTCTTCCTCCGACACTTCATAGCTCTGACCAGAGCCACCCCGCTGCTTCTTTCCGAAGCGGTCGTCGTCATCGTCTCCCCTTGCCTTTCGCTTCCGCTCGTCACTGAGGGCTCTGGCAAGTTTGTCCTTGTCAAGCGCGAGATCTCCCTCGCCCAGCCGCTTCTTTGAAAATAGTTCTTCTGCCTTCTTCTTGCGTTCATCTGCGTCACCCAACGGCACGGGTGGCGGTGGCATAGAGGCTGATGATGATGACTCCAGAAGATGCTTTGCGCTTGATGCATGGGCAGCGTCAATACCGGCCTCACCAGTACAGTAGGACATATGCACAGAGGAGTGACAGCATGCGTAGCCCCACGTTCCTGAAGCAAGCTCGTACCACGAACCCCACACCGCGGTGTGGTTGTTCACAAAGACTGAAATGTGATGAGCACACGAGGAAGACACTGGTCCACGATGAACTTACCATCCTCTGGGTACTTCGACCTTGTCTTTGCCCGCTCCTTGCCTTTGATGACCTGCCCTGTCCGCGAGTATTCCACGTATTCCTCCGTCTGCCCTTGCAACAGCTCCTTCGGGGCCTTCTCCAAATACTCCTCTCCCCCGTATTTGGCGAGGATGCTGACTTTCGTAGTATCCTTGAGCTCCTCCTTCTTTTGGAGATATTGCGAGTGAAGGAGCTGGCCCTGCGTCGGGTTCGCATTCACATGGACATCATTGCCCCGCGCAGCGGCATTCCACGCGAAGATCTGGAGCTTTTGCACCTCCGGTGCTTCTCCTGAGAACCGCAAGAAGTTCTCTCCGGCGAATTTTGACTGTACTAGCATGAGGGACGTGGACACAAAAAAGAGTTGATGGACCACGACATACCTCCTCCGGTGCAAGACCCATATTCGGGTTGTCACGCATAGAACGAGTCTTGGGGTCGTAGTACGCACTCGACGGGTCCAAGTTGATGAGGTACTTTGCGGTGTCCTCACGGATACGCAGGTTTCGCACCGTAATCCGCGTCTTCGTGTCCAGCTTCTGCCCCACCGCGTCCGCACTCTCCGCATACTTGTCCTGATCCTCGTCCTCCTCGTCGCTGCTCCCGAAGTCGTCGTCCCGCCCCTCACCCTTCTCCTTCCCCGTTCCCGCCTTCGCGACCTTGCGCACTGCCGCGAGATCCGTCGTCGTGCGCTTGTCGATCTCCTCCTCCCTCAGCTTCTGCCGCGCCGCCTCGACCGCAGCGTACTCCTCGTATACGTGCTTGTGCTCTGCGGGGTCGTACCCGTTCCACCGGTCACGCTTTGCGTCGTATCCCGTCGCCACGTCCTGCACGACCTCGTCCGGCGCGATGTCCTTGTTCGTGAACTTCGCGCCCTTCTTCCGTGGCCGCTCGAGGCAGTCCTGCTTCTTGTGTGACATAGCCCCGCAGTTCTCGCATGCGCCTTTGCGGTACTTCTTCGCTGCCGGACCCGCCTTCGCACCGCGGTCGTACCAGTTGTCGAGCTTGTCCGCCGAACGGTCGTACTCGGGGATGCGCTGATGGCTCAGGGACGGTGCGCCGGTGTCGAGGTACCATGGTGCTTGGGCAATATATTCTAAAAGCGACGAGTAAGACTCCAAACGCGTCCATACAAAAAACAGTGTATACTTACGAGGAATGTGGGGGTTGATGGCTTTCCCTTCTTCATCTAGTGCGGCAGGGGCAGTACCAGCTTTACGAGCGGCATCGAGGTCTTTCTGCCGACGGAACTCCTCGCGAGACAACTTTCCTGTGGCTATAACACCCAAGCATCGTAAGGAAGAGAGAAATACGGAAAATGAAGTTGGAAGGCGCACCAGAAGCTGAGGCCATGATGGGGACGGCGAAGGAGTGGTCAAGGATGTAGTCAAACGCCCGGTCCAAGCCACTTTCCTCAAGTAAGCCGATAGACGCCAGCCAGCTGAGGTTCCCAAAAAAAGTAAACCTCTTTTGACAGTGACGAGATTCGAACTCGCGCGGGAAACCCATCACGGTTTGGAACATGACCTAAACGTGACGCCGTAACCACTTGGCTACACTGCCATGCTCACATTTCGCTGTGTATTACTAAGGGCCGTCAAGCTTTAGTAACCCCCCCAAAAACACAACCAAGTGATATTGCAGTCTATGGTTACAGATAGGTTGTTCTGCGTAGGGCAAGAGCCAGACAATGGTATTATGGGTGTCAGGTCACAGAGCATGGAGGAGAATGGGCAAGCACGAATGATGGAAGACATGAGCGAGCGAAGAGCCTTGGACGGAGCAGACGAGGAAGAAGCAAAAACGCGATCAGAAGAGGAGATCCAATGGAGGGTGCCATTATAGCGAAGAGCGATGGAAGGAATACAGGGAAGTGGATACAGCACGCGCACCGAACTTTACATCGTCCAAGACGACAGGTTTAGGGGGTTATGAGCGAGATAGGACAGCGAGAAAGCCGTCTAAGCCTCGGGCCCCGAGTCGTTGATAGACAGACTGGCGATCGACGCATCCAATGAAGGACGATCGCTGCGGCTGGAGCTTGGACGCGACGGCGGAGCTTGACTGGTACTGGGAAAGCATTGATAAGTATAGCACGCAGGTCCCTTGAGATGGAAGTGACTGACCTTTCGTTCTTCCGCCACTTCCAGACCTTGCGCATCCAATATGCCATATCGAGCTTGTGCTGCATGACATTGACGATCCATGGATGTTCCAGCATCTCCTTTGGAGAAGGACGTGCGGTGGGGTCTCGTGTCAGCCTTCAGAATATTCAAAATTAGCATAAACAACCAAATTTGTTTAGGTGCGCAGGACTGACGTTTTCTTGATGAAATCCTTCATCTCAGCGCTGTAGACGATGTCCTCTTCATCCTCCAATTCAGGTGGCTAAACGTGGGAAGCATCACCCAACGCGGGAGAAAGGCACCGAGTAGAAAAAGCTCAGCGCGCAGCACAGCAAGACATGTTTTGAAATCAAGCACACACCTCATTCTGGACGATGTACATCATAAGTTCGATCGCCGCGAGATCAGTGGGGAATGGGAACCGGTTCGTCACGAGTTCGAGGAGCGAAATACCAGTCGACCAGACGTCAGATCGGATGGTATAATCATTCCCGGACAGGCGTTCCGGCTGTGTATGACACCGCGGTCACGAAGACAAACGCAAGAAATGATGTGTGTCAGCGAAGGCGTCCCCGCGCAGCCTCTCTGGAGATAGGACACGTACGGCCATATACAGACTGGTGCCCGTGAACGTCCCAGCGACGGAGTTTATCAACTCGCCCGAGACACCAAAGTCGCAGAGCTTGACAACGCCCTCGCGCGTAAGGAGGATGTTCGGCGGCTTGATGTCACGATGGATTGTCTTGCGTGAGTGGAGGTACGCGAGCCCCTGCAGGATCTGCAAGACCAATCCAGCCCGGAATCGTCGGTCAGCCAGTCAATTCCCGATCGTTCCTCCCACACAAGACGCCGCACGCAGCAAACGCAGCGGCGTGCACTCCGAGCGCATATGGCGCCCCACAACGAGGAGTCACCATGCGACGGATTCACATCCGGCACACTGAATTGCCCCTACCCCACGACGAGACGAGATGAACAGGCACTCACCCCTTCTGCAAGCCGCCCGGCGACCTTCTCGCCGACCCTGGCGCCGATCTCCCGCATGCGCTTCCCGACGGACTCGAGGGAGCCACCCTCGGCGTACTCCATGAGGACCTTGACCTCGCTGCTGCTCGGGCTGATGTACGCGCCATAGAAGTGGACGATATTGACGTGCTCAGTGCTCGACGTGATCTTGATCTCGCGCAGAAGCTGCTTCATCGGGGCCTCGTGCGTTGTGATCGCCTTCCGCGCCATCACGACCCCAGTCCGCCGGTCGCGCACCTTGTAAACCGCACCCCCAGCGCCCTCACCCAGCCGCCCGACCTCCTCGAGCATGTCGTCAGACCATTGCTCAAACTCCTTGACCTGGGTCTCGAGGTCCGCCATCGACATCATGTGCGGAGGAGGGTGTTGCGGCGAGATGGTGTGGTCCGCAGGGCGAATCGTGGGCTCGCTCTCGTTGGTCAGGTTTGAGCGCAGAGGTTGTTGTGGTGAGTCGTGGGGCTGAGGCCCACCTATTCCTGAAAAAGCGGAGCCGCCGCCCAGGTTGAGGGTGTTAAGTTCGATCTTGGGGAATGCGGGTTTTCGTCGCGGAGAAGGACTTGGCATGAGACTAGATGGAGTGGGGAGGGACAGAGTGGGTGTGGTGGAGCGCGAGGAAGGACTGGTGCTAGCAGGCGGGGAGAGTAGTGAGGAACCATTGGGCTGGTCCCTGGAAGGCTTGCGGACGTTGAGGGGGGCGACATCAGGGAGCTGAAAGGGATGTGGGGATGCTGAGCGAAGAGAGCGAGGCCCAATTGGCCTGGCGGGGCTGGGATGGAGGGACTGCATTGTGCCAGACGGTGAGGAGGACGACGGTCGCCTGCTTGACTCTGAGCTCGCAACGGCTTAAGGACATGGCGGCGTCTAGCCCAACAGCGCAGCCACGTGGCCGCCACTCTCGGTCGAGTCTCATGTCGCCGCCCGCCCAGCTCGAGCAGATCCAGCAAGGCACACGCGCCCCCATCCCATATCGCCAGCCTCCACACAACGCACCCGTCCAAATAAACACCGATCCTCGATTCCGTCCACGACCTCCCCGCTCTACACATCGATACACGACCCCCAGATCACATGCGGCCGCAATACAGTCCTTGCCAGAACCCAACTTTAAGATTGCCGAATCGATCGAACCTCTAACAGACACGCGCGTTCAGCCTTCAGATGGGACGAGCCCGGAGACATTTCCAGACCGAGAGAAAATAGACGACGAGGCTCAGAGCTGTTCATTCACGACTGTGGAACCTGTGTGGGAAGACGCTATTTCGTCAACGCAGCCCCCGGCTCCGGAGGGTGATTCGACTCACGTACCAAATATACCTTCAAGTTCAAGCCTCACGACTTTACAACCAATCCGCCATCAACGCGTTCCGTTCCGTGAATCCCATGTGCGTTTCCCCCGCCCCGACCTTTCCTGCCCCGCCCACCCCGCTTGTGGCCCCTGCCCCGCCCACCATCTCCGCGTTTCCCGCTGTCACTGTTTATGTTGCCGGTGCCCTGGCGACGCGATGCTTCTTTGACGAATTGAGCTTCCCTGCCAGCGACCGGCCCGGGGCCTTTGCCATGAACAGCGCCCGGCAGCTTCACTCCGTATGAGATCGTGTGCGTCGCGTCCGCAGAAACTCCCATGTCACCCGCGCCACAGCGCGCTCTGACATGCTCGCCCAACATATCTAAGTGTGCGGCGTTGACCTTTGCCCGACCGGACGGTGATAGGAACAAGTGTAGTCCAGAGGCACTCGTCGTGGGACCTTGTGCAATTCTGCGCCCAGAGGCAGGCGCTGTCCGACCAGTGTCTGCGCTCGAGGTATGGTCTTCTTCGGGGACAGTCGAGAGCCGACGTTGAACAAGTTTGCTGAGAGGGACTGAGCGAATGTGTTGCGGTAAGCAGATACTCTGGAGTTCATGCGCAGCGGTGGGTGAAGGGGGCGCAGCTATGAACGGCGGTTGGTTGGTCGCCAAAACATCGGGATGGCGAAGAGCGTACGGCGAAACGCTAGCATGAGGGGTGTTCGGTGGCGCCTTCGGCATGCCCGGAGAATGGCTGGCTTCCCGTATAGGCGATAAATATTGAAAACCTAGTTCGTTCTGCAGCTGGAAACCTTCCGGGAAGATGTCTGGCATTGCGCGACGCCGAACATACTCGGCAGCAAGACGAGGTGGAAGCTTCTGGCCATTGGCATTGATGAGAGCAGCCGGAGACAGTGATCCTAACGTAGCCTTCCGAGGAAGGCCAAGAGCAGAATTACCAAAGCCGTTCGGTACTGGTCGCAACAGGTTCTGTGAAGAGTCCAGACGAGGTGGGACGACTTGAGAGGACAGGTAGCCCGACTTCATCTGAGATAGCCCCGCAGCCGCCAGAAGTTCCGGAGATGATACTCCGCCTTGGTATGGAGAGAACGTAGAGGACCATATCGGCGAGGTGGAGTCTGGAGGCGTGGGCAAAATATTTTGAAGGTGTTGCTGGCGGTATTTTTGAGCGATATCCAGCGCCGAAGTCCGAGAAAGTGATCCCTGAGCATAAGCCAAGTGCCGGGGTGCCAGATCTTCCAAGAGGATTGGTGATCGAGACGACTTTAGAGACTCCAGTGGGGAACCAGAATGCATCGTTGCCGGAATAGAAGCGTTCGATAGACCGTGTACGTCGCTAGCGGAGCCGGAGGAAATCGTTAGACCATGGACCTTGAACCGGTCCTGAGAAAACACCATCTCAGGGCTGAGATCGTGTATGAGCTCTGGAGTTGGAAGACCATTGGAATAGGAAGCCTGCCATCCCATACCCGATACTGCGCCATCGGGCACTACTCCTAGAGGAGTTTTGTCAACTGAGCTTCCTAGGAGTCGTCCAAGGTCGATGGGTTCTGAATGTTTCAGTATAAATTCAGGAGGATGCGACAGTTCTTGGACACCACAGGGAGCCGTCACGTTCTGTTGTTCCTGGGTAGAACGGCCGCTTTGCTCCACGCCCGATGGTTGAGCAGTTTGCGCAAGCAGAGGCCGTTGGCCCTCTTTGTTCCTCGTCTTCGCAGATGCACGTCCCTTTTCGCCTGTGCTCTCAGCCAGGGGTCTGCCGGCAGAGGACTGCGTACTGATAGCCCTCACTTGGGTTCGACCGTTCATGTCTTCGCTATCCAAGCCCCAAATGACGCGAGGAAGACTGTCCGGTTCCTCGATGATCGTGCCCTCGGCACCCCTGCATGCGATGGTATTAGGCATAGCTCGGGAACAGCAAGGGAGTCACCTACGAGGGGCAACGGGCGTATGGCAACGACAGAGGTCCGTGCAAAGCAGGGATCGGGCGCGGAGGCGACTGTGTCCAAGTGATCCAACCTACGAAAGCAATGAGCAAATTGACGTCTGAACGTCGCCGCGGCTCACCTTCTTCGCTCGACTCAGCAGATGTCTCCTCGTCGATCCGGGTCTTAAGGAATTCGTTCGAGAGTTGGTTGCTGGTGTTCGCGATGATGACCACCGAATCCGGGGACGATGGCGTAGACGGAGTATGAGGAACGTCGGTCGCATGCGACCGGACGCGAACACGCGTATGATGTCCGTCCTCGGATACAAATGGGTCGCCCACGATGCTTTGGGCATCTAAACCGTCTGACAGCGGATCGCGGATCGCGGACATGGGCATGGATACAACACGGGCGGTTTTCTTTTCTAGGACAGTCTTCATGCGGAATTTGGGTGTCGCTTCTGGAAGGGAGACGGTGCGGAACGACGATTGCCTGTTGAGCAGTGTTGTCGGTCGGTTGGGTGGGATTCTTTCCATTTTGAAGGCTCGGGTGGTGGTGGTCATGGATCTGTCAGCGGTGGAGCTCGTCGAATCGAAGGAGACATCGGTCTGAGACTGGCTATATGCACCCTCATCTTGCGTGGACGTCCTGGTGCGACCGGGAGTTGGCGGAGATGGCACCGATGCGGAGCAGGCGTCGACCCGCTGCGAGTAAGGAGGGGAATCCATGCAGGAGATTGGTAGCTCTGCGGGTTGGGCCGTGAGAGGGACGAGATCGGTTTGAACGCTGCGTTCGATATATTCCTTGACGAAATGACGAGTGGTCGAAAGCATAACGATTAGGGAGAGAGAGGAGTCGGGGGACCTCGGGCTGGTTGAAAGTTGAACATGGACGCGCTTGTCAAGACGCGAGTCTCAGCGGAGCTCGAATGACTTCCCCGAGACTCACTCGTCACACTGTGAAGAAGCGATGCCTTTCTATCTAGAGTCATCGAGCTGCCAAAATTAAATAACCAAGGGGGGAAAACGACTTTATGACACCACAGATGAACACAAGGTTACGGGCATACCAAGACAGCCGCATCGCCAGCATACATGCTCATTTCTTCTGAAAGAACGTCGACAACTTGGCCATACCTTTCGTGTTGGCCTTTTTGAGTTTTTGGGCGCCTGCGGAATTTCGAGGCTTGCGCTTCTTGTCATTGCTTTGGTCACCTGTTTCCTTGCAATCTCCGCTCTCCTTCGCTTCGATGGCGTTCATCTTTGCTGCCGCAACCGCCATGGCCTCATCCTTCAGGATCTTCGTGTGAGTGTCTAACTCTGCGAAGCTACAGCGAGTGGTTAGCCAAGTTTAAACATCGACATTCACGGATAACGCACTCATATGAAGAGAGAAGACTGTCATAGACATCCCGGGCAAGGTAATGAGAGACCAAGTCACACGCGGCACGCAGCCGAGCCGCTAGGTGCAAGACATAGTTAGACTATTGAGGCACTCATCATTAGCTAACCCACCATTCAATACGTCTTCTTTTCCGTCTTCCATTAAACCATCTTTCGCGAAACCCCGGGTCAACGTGCGAGAGACCTCCAATACATCCTTCTGAGACAAACGCCCGACTTTGGTCCGCAAGTATGTCTGGACGCGCTCAGCGGAGTACCTATAGACCACAACCTCAGCCGTGACCTCTGCCCAGGCGTTAGTCTCGCACACAGCAGTAGCTATCTGGGGAAGCTGACCTTTGTATTCGCACACGTGCCGCATGGCAGCCTGGACGCAACGTAACGACGAAAGGTACTGGAGGTCGTCGGCAGATAACACTGGCCCAGAATTTGCAGAGAGTAGCCTACTTGCAGCTTCCTCAATGAGATGTTCTGGAGGAAGGAAGTTGCCAGAACCTGTTGCCTGCTCGAGGAATTCAGCGCAGGACGTGCGCACGGGCGACGAGAGAATTTACCGGCTGGGTGACTCGTAATAGTGGTATGAGGAGAAAGGCGGGGTCCACTGGCGTCATCATGAGAAGTTTGCCATCTATAGAGGGATTAATGATAAAAGACACAGCCGGCATGAAACGGCTTCGAACTCACTTTGTACAACTTCTTCGTCGATGAACCATGACCTTGGATTCGGTGGAGCCACCGCCTGCACCTCCAGTACTAAGCTTTTTGCACCGTCGGATTGCTCGTAGGGCAAAAACAATGAGGGGATGCCTCAACGAGGGCTTCGTCATGCGCTCTGACTGCTAGGGGAGCTGCGAAGACACACCTGTCCGCGGGTGAGGAAATCTCAGAAAACGTAGTGCAGCACCTCTAGCCTCAGTGGATTCGGATCCATCTCGTGTCCCATCTTGCAAGTGGTGTGACAGGGCCTGGAGCAAATCTAACAGTCATGCTGTTGAGCCTCTCGCTCGTTGTGTGAGGAGCCACGCTAACCTGCTGGAAGAACGCCGACGTGACACGGCATCTGATATTGTCGATTTCAACGGCGCAAGCTTGTGCTGTTGTGGCGGCAGAGCAAGAGGGGACACAAGGGACGTGAGCTGAAGAGCAGATAAGGGTAAGAGGAAGGAGGACTGATCGGGCGCGGCTGTGGCTACGCGACCGCGTTGTGTGCAAGTATTTGTTCAGGGCGCTTGCGGTGTGGGTTGGTCAGGCCAAGGCTTAGGCCGGGTTCGGGGGCTGCTCTCTTCTCACTTGCCCAGCTGCATACTCATAGTGTCTTGTATGGTGCGTCGCTGGAGAGGAAGTCCTGAACGATAAAGTCAGCTCTTCCTCGTCAGCTAGCACCCGAACGCAGCAACAAGAAAGCTGCTCCCTTGGGTTAATCAATGGCGGACTGTCTGCCCACCCTCCAGATCATTGCTGTGCATGGAGGTGCTGGCTTTCATCACAGGTCAACTGATCCAGATGTCAAGCGTGCTTTGCGCTTGTGAGTATTATGGAACATAGCGACTATCTTTACGCTCAACTACGGGACTGTAGAGCGTGCACGAACGCCGGAACCTCGAGCGCGTCCGAACACAGCGATGAAGCTGCATTACTGATGACGTCCATAGCAATATCCATTTTAGAAGACGATGGGTGTCTGAATGCTGGTTCGTGTCCTTTCTTCAAGCTAAACGGTTGATTTCATTCGCAGCTCCTGTCTGCCCCCGCCCAGGATACGGGTCAAACCTTACTCTGAGTGGCACCACTGAATGTGACGCATCTCTTATGGATGGCAATACCGGGGACTTCGGTGCTGTCGGCAGCGTATCCGGTAAGCAGTCTTCGTGACAGTAACGCGACAGTTGTTCATCGCTTGCGGCTCTAGATGTCAAGAACCCAATCAGACTCGCGCATGAAATTCTTCGCTATTCGCGCAAACCGGATGCTCTAGGTCGCATCCCCCCTCTGTGCGATTCATTTGATCTCCATGCACGGCTGTATTATTCATAGCCACTAGCCTTTTAGTGTCCTCTGGCGCGTCGGAATTCGCCAAGTCGACTGGAATGCAATGTCCGCCAGGATCGCGGATCTCACCTCGAGCGCGAAACGAATGGGCGGATTGGAAGAGCAAACTTGACGCTATAAAAGGGTGTGCTCCATCGAGCAGCCCTCCCGACTCGACTCGACAACATGCTGCTCCTCAGATACAGACCGACGGCCTTCATGACAGACAAGATACCGTCGGCGCTGTTGTTTGGGACGTAGAGGGCCACCTAGCGGCTGGCGTGTCAAGGTGGCCATCCTTTAGCCCACTCCTCGTCATGGAAACTTACCGACGTATGCACAGCGGTGGGTTGCTACTCAAGCTCCCGGGACGAATCGGCGAAGTATATTCTTATTTTCTTAAATAATTTCCGTGCCGCGTGTTCAAACTAGCTCCACCTGCTCCCCCAACCAGGCAGCGATCTATGGCGCGGGTTGCTGGGCCACGCCCACGACGGCATGCAGCGTGTCAGGTTAGTACTAGCCTTGCGGACCCTACCTTCCAGCGCTGCACTTATCACCAGGCTGACTGCGCAGCGTTTTATGCCTCCACTGCCCAGGCGCCGGCGAGCATATCACGAGAATGTCCCTTGCCCGAATGATCTGCGCGGCTGTCGAGGCGGCCGGAGCAGATGAAAACACCCATGATGTCCTCCAGCGTATACTTGGCAGGGACTTTCTACGTACGTTGACCGCATAAACCAGTGCTCTAGCCTCGCTCGCAGTTGTGGGTGGTTCGCCCAGCTTACGTGTCCTCTCCCACCCTATCGCCGATGCGGCGTATTGGCAGGATTATGCTCGGAAAGGGGTGAGCGGACACCCCAGGCGGGCGTGTTGTTATTAGTCAAGGAAGCCCGGCCCCGCGACGAATCCGATAGCAGTTCGGACAGTGACATGTACGGCGACATCGAAGGCGGTAAGGAGAGCAACTCCCCCGTTGTCTGCGATATCAGTGGTGGCGGCGGAGAACCGCTGACGGCCTTCAAACGTAAGTTCGCGTCCGGATCCACGTCTGCCCATCCCGAGCCTCCTTGACTCAGCTTCAATTCCGTTCATGCGCCCGGCGGATGCCACCGTGGGATGCACGTTCATGTTCCTGCCGCGGGTAGCTCGGCTTTGGTGCGCATTCACGACGGAGAGTATGGCGGTCGGGTACGCAACGTCCCTATGCCCGAAACCCAGCGTACGTCCCGCGAGCACACGCGATTTCGCCGCGCATCTGAATTGCTTCGCTGACTCGTCCCTCATGTACGACATCACATAGGTCGCCGTTTTGCGCCGCCCACCGCGGGATCCGGGGACTCCAGCTGGTCAGGGTCCATCCGTGTACATTACCGCGTTGCCGTTGGAGTAAAGTGATCGGACAGGACGAGGGTGCAAACTCAGGCTGGCTTGGGACAGGGCTGGGGTGGCCTGTGGACAAGGGAAACTGGAGTGCGCCCGGCCCCCAGCCCATGGCCACTCGCTTACGGGCTAGCATGCATACCTCACACGATGTTGGGTAATACGTCATATGTCTTGCGCTAGAACTTTTAATCCTTACACGTCCCGGGTCTGGGTCTTCTTGTAAGGCGCTGATTTCTTTTATAATTGTGAACTTAACTCAATGGTGCGGCTGAGTCCGCAGTGTCGTCATCATGGCCATTTCCCCAAGCAGCAAAAAGGAGGGGACCGCAGCGATCACCGCTGCTTTTGAAGTAGATTGAACGCTGTGCATATACTTCCCAAGCATTCCAAGGCAACCGTCGTTAACAATGAGTGAGAACCAAAAACTACATCCCACCGCCATATCCAATGCCTGACCTCCGCATCCCCGACGCCAACCGGACTACGTGTATTGCGATTTCATGTAACGGGTTTAGCCGGACAAGGCCCTGCGTAGTGTCTGTTGCCGAACCTCGAGGAACGTGGTTGAAGAGAAGTCCGGATAAGGGTCTAGAATACAATTCATTTGGCCACGATGCTCCCAGTCACCTTCATTGGGACTCGTGATTGGGCTTCGATGGGCTTCGATTGAGGAAGTAAGGAACATCCAGCAAAGCATAAATAGTAGCCGTGAGGAGTGCCGACTACCCGGACCGCAGGGGCGCGCCCCCGTTCTTCTGTGCCAACGGCCGAGGAGTTGTTGGCGTTGAGGGAGCCGCGGAAATCGGGCGCGAAGCGTTGAGTCGTTGCAAAGTCTTGATCGGAAACTTTGTGCTGAGAATAGATTGTCATGGGATCAGCGCCAGAGTTTCGGTCACAAGAAGCAAGGGGGGAAAGACGCAGGCAAGGTGGGACGAGAAGCGACCAGAGCCCGGCCGCGCCGGGTCGAGCCTTGGGCGGGAGGCGGGGGAAGTAAGCGGCAACGTGTGGCAGCAACTCACCGGCATGTCGAACATACTGGTACGGGCTGACAGAAAACTGCCAGGAACGGTGGGTTAGTGAATGGCAGAGTGCCTTAGGAGGCTAGCATAGAGCTTACTTGACAGACATACGGAACAGACGAAACCGATTTCTACTATGCGTTTGTGGCAAAAACAGGCCGCGCGGAAGTCAACTCTATCTTGGGTAGGCACAGAGATAAGCTGCCGAATGGCAGGAGGAGGAAGGAACGACATCTTTGAATTGCAATCAGGAAGACAGCTTTGTGGCGCGCGAATGTGAGCGCATACCATCATGTATTGCAACAATGCATCCATCCTCTCAATTTGTACGTACGCGCCGGCGGTCAAATGTGCGGCCTGCTGCAGGAACACATTCTCCGCGCCGAAGACTTTGCATACGTCTATTGTGACTTTCTGGGGGTGCTTACAGTCAGCAGGCCTGTCGTTACAGGATCCATAGAAATCAGAAGACACGCACGAGCTTCTGAGCAGAAAATATGGAGTTCATTATAGGAATATACGTTGAAGACAGATCCGGCGAGACCGAAAGCACCAAAATTCGTGGATCGATAGAAGTGGCTGCTCCTTCCATCCCCTGGGCCGACGTTGTTGAAGCGGAGATAGTCCTGTTGATGTCTACGGAGGCATTGGCTTATGCTCACGGAAGGCATGGATAAGCACAGGTGAAGGCTCACAGCATAGCGCTTTGGTGAGACAGCCAACCAGCCCTATCGGCGCTGCAGTGGGACAATGATCACCACGAGGCTTGAGCTGGAGCGACAAAGAATCCTTGCTCACCTTCTTCCCCGGCACCACCATCAGAGTCCAAACGCTCCGCTATTGATGCTATGACAGTCGAGTCCAGGGTTCGGAACGGGCGGTACGTGTTGGAGTCTGTGACCTCGGTGGTTGTTGTCATGATCTCCCCGGTGGAAGAATACAGCATCACACTATACGTTATGAGCGATCGGCCCGCACGGGGGGTGGGAGAGGCTTGGTCGCACAGGGTACCAGAACGGAACGTACCTCTGCCCAGGAAATGCCCCGAAGACTGCCAACGTGTTTTCGTCCTTACACGCGATGTGCGCGTTCAAGAATGCCATAAGTTGCGACAAGAACGTCTGGAGGGAAAGACCAGTTGGGTTTGTGGACTGTGCGCATAGAGCCCATTGTGTTGGGGATAGGTCCACAATCACACTCAGATGAGAAGGCCTGTCCATGTCGCTCTAAACGTGATTCCAATTTTGGACGGTGGTTGTGATAGACGGTTGGAGGATGACAATAGTATTCAGAAACAGATACAAGGCAGCGTTATTGCATGGTCTAGGAAGGGGTCATGGCAGAGGTTGGTCAAGGTCAGGTCAAGGTTACCGCGACGCGTGGATGACGCGTGTCGCGTCCGCCACAGGCGTGGGCGCTTACTCCATGCAAGAGCCAGAGCTTGGTCAGAGCCAAGTCGCATGTCAAGCAACTCAGGCTGCGGCTGATATTGCTCGTATACAACCCAGAAGAAATGGGTCATGAACAAGACTGTAGAGCGAGACCGATCAACGTGTATTGCTGACCCAACCTGACTCGTACTTCGGGAGGGGAACTACAAGAACATCTGAACCATCCCGGGGCTCGCCCATCCATCTCCAACACGGCCCGCATATCTGGAACGGGCTCTCGCCTAATCTGATGTCCCCAATGATAGAATATACCGCCGGAACCTTCGCGCAGACACGACAATTGTCGCACAAAGGCGGAGTGATCTGCGTGGTAAGTGGGTACCCAGACGGCGGATCCGATGGATGAAGAAGTCTTGAACGATATCAGAAACTCGTGAGATATGCATATTGCAAGGAAAGAGCTTACCTGACTGTTGTGATGGAGAAGAAATGCTCACAGCTTCCGGCGTGCCATATCCAGTAGGGTTCATGTAGCCGCACAGTCAGGGAGGACAGCTTCGTATCACGCATCGTTCCCCCTTTCCTTAGAATCGGTCGTTTGCCTTCAGGTATCGATTGCAAATGACTTAGGATCCCTCTATTGGATAGTCAGCCAATGTCGATAGAAAAAAGCAGAAATCCGATACATACTCAGCGTAATCGACCGCATCCGCATACAAAACTCCCTCTATGCAAATAGCGGTGCCGGGGCCGTTGTCGAGCGCCATACTGTCCTCACCCCCCGGAACCTTATATCCCGTGAACGCACTGGCTTCATCCAGAGTTTCGTCTGGTATCTCTTTCGATGTGCACGGGATGGCGTCGAAAAGGTCGCCAAGCGACTGCGACGACAGGACGACGTGTTGGGAAGCACGGAGGAGAAACTTCTGGCCCCACGAAAGTCGATTGTATACCGTAATGAAAAGTAATGCATCGTTTTCTTTGGCTTCAGAAGCGCCCAATTTCTTCTGCGGAAGAGCCATTAGGAACAGGGACGCGACGGCGTGCGTGAGGGTGTGAGGCCGCTGCTTACCACATCAATAAGCGTGTTGTGGTCGGGCTGCCTTGGGGGCCGGATGAACGACCCTGCCAGAATCGTTAATCTAGCACTGGGGGTCAATCCATCTGGGATAAGCGAACCCGGTTTGGCAGGCAACTCACGGCCAGCATTTAAGCCTGATTGCTTCATGCTTCAGGCGCAAAGCGGTGGTTTCGGGAACCTCTGACTCCGGGTCGGCTAGGGTGGTTCTCTTTCGCTTTCTCCGAGTAGGTTCAGCGGTCTCGTATATTGCATGTACTGCCGCATCGTGCATCCTCTTGGCATATGCCATCAGCTGGGGGTTACATATCGTGTCCTCGAGCACATTTCGGAGGTCGTCGACTCTGTCCTACGTGAAGCGCATCAGTTCCACGTCTACAGAGAACAATGGGGTTAATGCGGCTGGTGCTCGTGTGGGGTAGGGAAAGTGAAGCGACGCACCGGCATTCCAACTGAATCTTCTCCCTCTCATCCTGCGGAAGTGATGTCCATGATGTCCTAACGTCTTCAGAAAGGGCTACAGAGGACTGGGTGAATACGGGAATGGGATAGCCTTCAGAGCCTTCCTCCAACTCCCGTGCTGAATCAAGAAAGTCGGACACCTTGATTGGTTCGGAAGGTGGGCCAATGTACGCTTCGTGTGACTGTCCGGGAGTGAGGTTCATCTGAATGCCGGTAAGGCTTGGGGGATGGAAGGGATCGGCGAGCAAGTCGGCCGAAGGCGCAGGTAGAATGGGCCAAGCCGGACGGGCGAAGATCAGTTCAAATAACGACGCAGACGGCCCGCGGAACGCAAGTTCCGTCGCGCACGTTGAGGTGAGGCTGGGGCTCGACGTACCCCACGGAGAGGATGGTCACCAGTGCGACGTTGCGGGAGAGGAACCAAGTTCCGTGCGGGGAGGCGCCCTGCGGGTGCTAGCATATAGCCGAGCCGGTGTCTCAGACGCAAGTTCATCCTCCTCCACCTCGTCCTCAATGCTCTCCACCGTTCGTCGCTCGCTGCCTCAGACACTGCGCTCGAGGGCCCCTGTATCGCGCGTCCAGAGTGCGGCTATCTCCTCAATCAGCAGATCGACAACTTCGCTTTCCCAGCTGAGGTCACTTCGTCCATCTGCCCCTGTTCCTTTCCAGCCCGCAACCTCCTTTGTTCGCACCATGTCTGCGGCCGCGGAGTCAGCTGTGCGCCCCGACCCGGACCAGGTCCTTCAGGACATCGCCGACTACGTACACAATTTCAAGATCGAGAGCCCTCTCGCCTTTGAGACGGCGCGTCTCTGCCTGATTGACACCATTGGATGTGGCCTAGAGGCGCTCAGGTTCCCTGCCTGCTCGAACTTGCTGGGACCAGTCGTGGAGGGAACTGTAGTTCCAAATGGTGTGTGCACACGTTCTACGCGTTGTCCTTTGCCGCCAAACCGACCCCTTCCATAGGCACGAAGGTTCCTGGGACGAACTACCAGCTCGATCCCATCCGCGGCGCGTTCAACATCGGTACCCAGATCCGGTGGTTGGACTACAACGACTGTTTCCTCGCTGCTGAATGGGGCCACCCATCCGACAACCTCGGTGCTATCCTTGCCGTCGCCGACCACCTTGCGCGTAAGGGGGAGCCCTTAACTGTGCACGATGTCCTCGAGGGCATGATCAAGGCACACGAGATTCAGGGTGGCCTTGCCCTCCTGAACTCGTTCAACCGGGTCGGATTGGACCACGTCGTTCTGGTCAAGGTCGCCAGTACCGCCGTCGTCTCCAAATTGCTGTCAGTACAGTTTTCTTTATGGCGTGCTCTCCCTATCTCGCTGGGGCTGACAGCTTCTCTTCTACACAGTGGCCTGAACCGCTCGCAGACTATTGACGCTATCTCCCACGCGTGGGCTGATGGCCAATCTTTGCGTACGTACCGTCATGCACCCAACACTGGCTCTCGTAAGTCGTGGGCGGCCGGTGATGCTTGCTCTCGCGCGGTCAACATCGCCCTTCTCGTCAAGCGCGGCGAGATTGGTATGCCCTCTGTCCTCACCGCGAAGACTTGGGGCTTCTACGACGTCTTGTTCAAGGTGCGTGTCTGTTTCATAAGCTCCCAATCACCGCTCTCACTTTCCGATGCAGGGCAAGCCCTTCGAATTCCAGATGCCTTTCAGCCAGTACATCATGGAGAATGTGCTCTTCAAGATCTCGTACCCCGCCGAGTTCCACGCACAGACCGCAGTGGAGGCGGCGCATATCCTCCACAACAAGCTCAAGGCTCTCGGTAAGAGTGCCGAGGACATCAAAAGCATCCGCATTCGGACCCAGGAGGCGGCCATGCGAATCATCAACAAGAAGGGCCCGCTCAACAACTTCGCCGACCGAGAGTGAGCTGTTCTGCTGCAATCATGTGAAGACATAGGGCTAACAGACTGCACTCACTGGTTCCGCCTCCCGCAGCCATGACATCAACTACATGGTCGCTTATCCGCTAATCTTTGGCGAGCTGACCTCGGAGTCCTATACCGACGCGTCTGCCAAGGACCCCCGCATTGACGTCCTCCGCGCCAAAATCACTTGCGTTGAGGATAAGAGGTTCAGTGTCGAGTACCACGAGCCTTCCAAGCGTTCCATCGGCAACGCGATCCTTGTCGAGCTCAACGATGGTACCGTCCTGGACGAGGTCGAGGTTGAGTACCCCGTTGGTCACAAGCGCCGCCGTGAGGAGGGTACCCCGCTCCTGCTCCAGAAGTTCGAGCGCCACATCGCTCCCCATTTCAACCAGCAGCACCAGGCGAAGTAAGTTGTCTTTCTCAGACTCGGATAGGCGGTGGGTGTTAATGCAAACTCTGGTGTCCAGGATTATCCAGACAGTCAGCGATGCCGAGGCCCTCAACAAGCTTCCGGTGCACCAGTTCACTAACCTGTTCGTCAAGGCATGATGCATGAGTTTGGGCGGCGCTACGTGATCAGCATGGAGGACTATCTACATCCATGCATGCTTGTACTATCTCACCAAGGGACATTGGTTCAGTTTTCGGAGAAGCATAGGAGTGTTCATGTGTTTGGCCACAGCGTGCACGCATGGTTCCACCCTGGATGGTAGCACGCGATGGCCGAGCCATCGGTAGTCGTTCCTACTTTCCTGCCTGGGGTTCTTGCAGGGCTGATCGTCGTGTATGACGACGGCTATCATGCCATGGAATTCTGACGGGGAAGCCATCGAAGTCGCGCCAGAAGCTGACAGAGCCTTGTCTGTGCAACGTGTTGCCCACGCGCCGTCGTCGGGGACACCGCAGTCACGGAGTGACCAGTGACGCAGCTTCGGCCACCTTCGGTGACAGTCCTGTTTTTGGACGAGTGTGTTCGGACACGTTCGGGCCTGTCTGGTTGAAGAAAACATCCCCTTGGAGTCATAAGTACTTACGAACAGGGCAACGTATAAATAGGGCTGGATGGCCCTGTCGGGCGTCGTGCGGAAGGCAGATGCTTGGTTCACCGTCTGCGCAGATCCATGGCAAGTAAGTATACGCATAGGCGTCTGCGGAAGCACACTGTTCGCAGCATTAGTTTATGAGTCTCGTCTTCAGATCTCCCCTACTCACTTGGCTTGAGGTGGGTGCTGTCAGGGAACTATCGTGCGAATGGAGTCATCCAGGTGTTTAGGGGGCCAGGCTAATGACAGACATCAAGGCTGACACGTACGTACAGGTTATGCCACGCATATCTTCTCGTGTTGCCTGTGCCAAGTGACATGGACATTGAAGCCCACCAATGCCGTAAGCATATCGCCTCGTTTCAAGGCTCTGACCCAAACTTGAACCTCCAGCTTCGTCATTGCGGTGTTCTCCGCTCTTTCCCCTCACCTGCAGGCCAGACAAAGGCGCCGCGGCGGCGGCACTCTCCCATCCCGGAAATTTTCTCGCGGATCAACTTCGTACGACGTGCCGTCATGCCCCGACCTCATGTATCGTGACTCAAACCGCACAAGCACGTCGTCCGTTCGAGCCTAGACGTCCCTTGGACCCTTGGAGCCTGCTGTGGCCTTCCCGTCAAGTGGATAGTGAGCAAATTCGATGTCCGCGTCTTGGGGCCCTCTTCGCTACACATGGTATGGGCTGATGAGCATCGGACCGCCTTGAAACTCATGTCTCTCCTCCCCTGCAGGGCTGGAGCCGCTGCGGGACCACCGTGCTTTGACCGTGCTCGCCACCAATTCGCCGCCCGGCATTCCGTCAAGGGTGCCCAGAGAGTGCCTGGGGCGAACACGAAATCGGCCAATTACGCATACAATGACCTCCGCCTTCGTGGGAAGCGGCCATGATATCGCGCCGTTGAGACTGGCTTTGGCGGTCGCGAACACCTGCCTGGCTTGTGGCCCGCCCTGAGGATAGCCATGTTCTGTGCAGGACTGTGGGCCCGCCGGAGCACAACACGGCCTACTGACGTACAAGTTCTGCTGTAGCAGGTTGTGAGTCCCGCCATGGCTAGCGTGGTTTTTCTTTCGAGTAGGAACAACCGGAATCTTTTGAGACGAGAGGGGCGGGATTCAGAAGCAAATTTCGGCCGATCATCACTGTGTTCCCGCGCAGCGGTGAGTTTCGGAAGAGAAATGCCCGAAATTATCGTCAGCGGAGCAGCGTCCATCCAGATGAAGGGCGCTGTTACTAATTGGTGATGGCAACAACTTCCTGTTGAAAAGACTTCAGACGTTTCCACCTTGCCAAGTAGTTCCACTG
The DNA here is from genome assembly GCA_022814645.1 of Ganoderma meredithae. Taxonomy (NCBI): domain Eukaryota; kingdom Fungi; phylum Basidiomycota; class Agaricomycetes; order Polyporales; family Polyporaceae; genus Ganoderma; species Ganoderma meredithae. The sequence goes on along the minus strand of JAKLMY010000005.1, from coordinate 362,033 downwards.
CCAGCGACCAAGTAAGTACACGTCTCCGTCCGACAGCGCGCAGGGTTCTGTGCGGGGACGCTCCGTGTGTGACGATGCCGATGTTGTCGGTGCGGCCCCGCCTGCCCCCGAGCATGACATATGCGGTTTACGCTTAAATCCGATGAATGTTGCGGGCTCAATCGCCCGATTAGCGGAGGAAACTTGCCGAATTGAATCACTGACGTACTTATTCCAAGGCTGAAGCAGGTCCATTGCAGCGCTCGCGACATGGAGGCATACACTCCCAGCATGTCGAGTCCGAAGACACGCTCGGGGCTATTGTCTGCGGTCGATATTTGGATCCCTCTGGCAACCTGTTTGTCAGACACTACGTGTATTTTATTTTTCGTTTCTGGTGAGGTGCTGGTGGCCTATGCCGGCATTCATCTTCGCCGCAAGAGGCGATCCAGTCTAGTGGGAAAAACTTTGAGGCGGAAACACCCGCCGGTAGTTGAACGGTGCAGCCGAGAAGGTGCACAGGTTTCTTTCCCACTTTCCGGCCTCCCAGTGAGACTTGTGATCATGAGCGCCGGAGCTGGACTCTTAAGTGGGTCAATGATCGTCGCAGGGCTCTGAAGAACCCGCATTTACTATAGCAGCTTTGAATGTCCAACGCCAATATACTCACCCTGTTGGGGCCTCAGTACTCGTGGTCAGTCCTCGCTCTCAGATCACATTTGACTTGACAATTGAACGTGCGTAACCATCAAGCACTAGTTCGATGATGGCTGCCCTGAATACCCCACGGTGATAGGCCTCTGAACGTATATTTTTCCCGACATGTTGCACTGACATCAGGCTATCCTCGTGTCATCAGACTGAGGCAACAACAGACACAGACGGCGTCACGATCACGAGGTCCTGGACAATTGGGGGGGGGGGGGGGGGTGGTAAGGGACCAAGTCCGCCCCGGGGGAGCGGCCGAACGAAGGTTTGGGGCGG